>JAQFZG010000250.1:0-40290 GCA_034695465.1 Entomobrya nicoleti | reverse complement strand
CAAGAGGAAAGACGGATGATGATTATTATGATGACTATGACTGTTTCACAAAAACTGATGCAATTCAAATGCAATGAAAATGTATACTTTAAAATTCTATCACCGGTTCTATACTACTGATGAGTGTGCACAACAATTAAAATCAATGCTCCGTTTAACTACACAACTTGATATTTCTTTTTAACTACAACAAGGAAATTTATTCTTACAAGAAAAATATGAAAATGAAATTTAATTTTCTAAACTACAATTTTAATGCTTGTTCCTGGAGCTCTTCTCTTGTGACACTGAGGTCTGCTGGTGTGGTGCGGCTGCTTTTCTGCATCTGATGTGATGATGATCATGATGATGGTCATCGTGAAGCCCACAGTTTGAAGGCTCCTGATTCCTCACTTCTCCCCAATTCCAAAGAGCTTATCATCTTCCTAAAAGGCAGATGTCGTTGATAGTGAGCACATGAGTTCTTGGTGAACTCATGGGCATTACATGGTAGACAGTTTCAACTTGAATCCAAATCGTTTTCAAGTGTAATGAGTAGATGGCAGGACGTTTATATTGCTTGCTAAGGACGGACAACAAATTGTTTCTTACTGCTTTACGGTCATGGTAAAAGGATGTGTTTGAAGGAAAAACTGGAATATAAACCAAACTGTTAGCGGTCGGTACTACACTGAATAACAATATCGCAAGGAAATAAGAGCATGCATTATAAACGTAGGAAAGGGGAGGGATGCGGGAGCAATAAAGTCGGATGAATGGTGGATGAAATGGCCGTCAATGGAAGGACGTCGTGTAAGAGGCTTTGGTAATAATTTTTTTTAATCAGTATGCTTCACAGAAAACTGTAATTTGAAGGGTCCCGAACTGGATCTCTGGGTCCGAAACTGGATATGAGGGTACTGACAACGGTGCTGGAATTTCATTTTGAAAAATCATCCCGACTGAATCAACTAGATCGATTATATTATCCCAGCTGCTACACAATAAAAATAGATCGTTCAATTTAAATAACACAGCTGTTATCATTCCAAATTAAAAGCTTCTCTTGTTGCGTTTGGACAAAAAATCAATTAAGTAAATGAACAAATTGTGTGAAAAAATTGTCTTGGCGTGCTTTTATTTTTTTCTCAAAAGCTTAAAAAGATATTGATCTCTAAATTGCACACTTTTTTATCAGTTGATCATTTTTATTTTCGAGCATAAAGGACCAGTTTCACAGTTTGAATATCAAATGAATCAGAGCGACATCACATGATTTGACATATTAAAATTGAATATGTAATTTGAACTTGTTTAAAGAGAAAGTAACTTAATCTGTCAGTTAACCAATTCATTTTCAAGGCAGGAATATTTAGTTCGCTAAGTAAACCCTCGTAATATATTCATCTCCACTGACTTTATGGTTTGGGATATTTTATATCGTAATCGTGATAGTCAAGTGTATAAATATGCTTATACTAGTCATAAAAAAATTCCAAATGACTTCCGGTAGATTCCTACGTACTTACTTACTTAGACTTTTTATTAGCGTTTTTTTGTTTTGGCTGTATGCTCGAATAATAAAGGCATTCAAGTTGAGATCATTGAGCCCCCATCTACCTAGCATGTCTCCTGCAAATCTAAACCTCATTATAATAAGCATACCTCCGTGGCATGAAGTTGCATTATGGTCGGTACGGAAAATTTAAAAATTTTGAAGAACAAAGTATTATAAAACAAATTTGTAGAGGTCGAACATTGTGTTCGTTAGCTGGGATTTTGTGAAAGGTATCCAAAACATTTGATCTAGGACCCAGTAAAATATTGGATACAATAAATTGATCATCGGTGACGAAAATGTACACCAACAAAGTAATTCAAAGTGTTATTATTTTTGTACATTTGCAATGCGCGTTTGCTAAATATACACTTCAAACGTTTCTTCAATATTCCTTTCTTAAATATTACATATTATAAATTTACAATTCCCTTCTTAATATGTTGATGCCTTCATAAAATGTTCGAAAACAGAAAAGCCGCAATACTTTAATACCTGTAATTTTTGTCTTTAAAACGAGTGTACTTCAAAATTAATTCATTAATTTTTTTTCTTAAACTCAAGCTGAATCTGCATACGTTTAAAAATTACAGGAATATTCCAACTTTCTAGTCCATTCTACTTGTAAAATTAATGAAATTTGACAAATGGCTGTGAGCTTTTAAAGTTAAGTACGCTTTAAAAGCTCATACGCTTCAATATATTTACAAGTACACTTTATACTTCATTTGTACTGACAATTTTTCCCGACAGTAGAATTTTGTTAATGATATAAAGTTGTCAAAACTAATTTATTTACCCTATCACAACAAATCAAACTTCATCCTATAAATTTACTGCTGTCAATCTCAAAGTTGATTAGAGTAATTAGTGACATGCCCCTTAATTATTAAGCAAAAATCAAATGCAACTGTCTTGCAAATTTTTGAAAATTATTTTACCAAAGAACTCTTGGAGAAAAAGCTGTTAACTTTAAAAGGTACAAATTGGGGTTTTCATTTTAATTTGATTTTTTTATGTCGAAGTCCAAGAGATTTATTGACAAATTATAGAAAAAAGCCAGATAGCTAATAATTGTACACAGACAAAATTATCCCTAATTTGCATGTGACATATTTTGTTTCTTTGTTTTTCTAATTTTTTCACGAATAAACTACACTGGAAATGTAGATTATATCTTAATTATTTTTTGTATATTTTTCATTTTTATTATAATTATAGTAAAGATCACAACAATGTTAATAATCATTAGCTGCAAAGAAATATAATTTTAAAATAAAAATCTCACTTATTACTCAATAACAAATAAATCATGATGCACGTGAGCAGTCAAATCGATTTTGCTGCTGAAGTTCTAGGAATTGCTTATTATATGACCATCCATAACCTTAACCTTACATTACCAAATATACACCACATGAGAAAATATACCTGGAAACCTGAAGCTTAATGTTGTGTCATTTTTTATGTCTCACGTGCAAAGTTTATTTTACCATCATTAAAAGTTCATCACTTCTGTGCAATATCCAACCAGTATAAAAGTTGGACTGACCAAAAGCATTGTCATCACATTCCTTCTTTTACTTCCAGACAAACTCAGACCTGAGCTTTATTCAAATTTCGTATCAATTTTTCACAACAAAACCGAATACAATCTAAAAATCATGGCATTCGGATCTCCCATCAAAACTTTTGTAGTGTTGACTATTGTCTACCTTGTCATTTTGGAGTGTTCTGGCAATGTTTCTGCTAAGCCAATTCAAGGTGCTCCTGAGAATACCTTTAGAATATTTGTAAAATTAATTAATGTGGAAATATTTTTTAAATATGGATTGAAAACTTTTGCAGGTCCTAGTGGAGGGGGAGGCGGTTTAGGGGATATCATTGCCCAGTTTCCTACAGTTCCAACACATATTCCCTCAGCCTCTACCGCTGCTCCTAACTCTCGTGCTCGGTTACCTCAACGAGGCGGTTAGAAATGAACAATGGATAACAATAATACACAAAAAGGATTTCCTCCAAGATATCGTTTTAGAGTTGATCTTGTCATCTCATTCAAAATTATTAACCTAATCAAAACATTTTGCTTGCTTACATTTTATCATTAACGTAATAATATTAACCTCGATAACGCTTTCGATTTGAACTATTATTTTGAGAATTAAACAATTCTGTGCATTTCTTAAATTTCATGGTTGTCAGCATAATATTAATTTACGGATTAAAATAATATCATAGTTATACATCTACATTGTGGTTTCTGCATTCATCATAATATTTTCAATCGTGCATTCACTTTTTCGACTATGTCATTATTAGATGGATTATCATGCCAAACAAAAGGAATACCTGCAATGGTTACACAAACCAGTTAGTATTTGACATGGATACTGGAGGAAGCGAATGAACGCAACAATGCTCCCTGGCATAAGGATTGTGTGCTCGTAAATTATGACAATACTGCTTGTTAAACAGTTAAATATTTCTATATTTTTGTTTAAAGTCTGGATTGAAGTTTTATCTTGTACATGTGTATTTAAATACTAAGATTTGAGCCATTTATTCCATAAATAAAAAACATGACCAATATTCCATTTTTTATTGAAATCATCGCTGAAATTAAATATTAAGGAATTACAATTGGCTTCGTTTCAAAAATAAAACGGGAAATATAACTGCAAACATTGTTTCAATCCAAAACCATTTTTGCTTTCTCTGAATTTATATGTATTTCCCTTGGCTAGTGAATTCATAAAATGCATACAAACAATTTACAATGCAATTTCACAACTATCGCTGCATACACTACATTCTTAATACGTCGTTATAAAAGTTTTAATCAACAATTACAATGATGAGACTGTAACTGTTGCAACACAAATTGTCAAATTTGCCTAGCTAATTTACGTAATTTATTAACCAATTTCCTTATTCTACAGTTAATTTTAATGGATATGGTTAATGAGGGATAGATAAAGTGACTACCCCAACCTTTACCACCAGTTCAAGGACTTCAAGTACTAAACTTGCTTCACAAATACAGAACATTTAAGATTGCGTAATTACTTAATAAAGAATTCAATTAATAAAAACATATTTCGTAACTGCTAATTATTTTATTATTTGTTAATTAATACAACCTATTAAATTTAATTCAATATTTAAATAATTGAATGAAATGAACTTGTTTCCGAATATATTTTTAGAGCTATGCATTTTCTAGCCTAACGTATTATAACTTTAAATAGAAAGAAAATGAATCAATTAGGTAACTTTTTCAGGATTTGTTGGCTTATTGGCTTGATCTCGTATCCAAAACATTGTTTTACAAGAAGACTCGATGGAAATTCTCATCCATGGCATCCCTACCCATTGATTTCTCATAAAAGTAATTTTATACCATTTTAAACACTATTCAAAATTATTATTTTTTAGTAAACATCATGTTATCAAACCTTAACCTTTTTAAGGAGATGTAGTTCCTGTATCTGCACGTCAAGCTGTCATACCAAATGAACAAGAAGTCGACATATCTGAAGGTAAATTTCTTTTACGAAAGAAAAACTAATAAAAAATCTAAAACCTTAAAAGCTATTTAAATAATACATTTTAAAAGATGATGCTATATTGGCTGGTCGTGCAATGGATACTGAAGATGAACGAATTTCCGACGACACAATTGGTACGTTACTTTCAATAAACCTAAAAAAAACTTTAAAAAAATATTTTTTTAATGATTTTGATCCTCCCTCTTTATTATACTAAACAGCATTTATTACTGAACGTGCACTTGGTGGAATCTACACACAAATTCCATATCAAGCTGGAATCCTCTACAAACGATCTGGATTCCGTTGCGGGGCAACTTTTGTAACAGCCAGAAATACATACTTTTTCCTTACCACCGCCACCTGTGTAGTACGCCATTTCGGAGACACTTATTTTCTAGACAAATTAAATGACTTGGAATTTTTTGTGGGCGCCACAGACGTTCGAGAAATAGACCCTACCTTAAAATATATACCAGACAAAGTCATTGTTCATCCCTGCTACAATCCTACAACGAAGGTGGGAAATATAGCGATAGCGTTTGTGAGAGACTTTGTTCATCAGGTTGCAGGGAAAATACATGCAGCAAGACTTCCACTAGAAGAAGGATATCCTTTTCCGATAGATGTGACTGCGAGTGGATTTGGGGGTGAGGATAGAGGTAGTCAATATTATGGAATACTTAATAAGGTGGGTATTGGGGCTTGGGATGAGAGTTTCTGTAGAAATTTTGGATGGCAACCAGGCTTCTTTTGTGTGGTTGATATGAAGCCATCAAGACCTCGAGGGATATGTCAAGGGGATGAAGGTATGTAACTTATTTAATTAGGTGTGTAATCAATTCGTATGCAAGATTTAGACCTTTAATTTACTGATTTGGTTTAATTAAAGGTGGTCCAGTAGTGGGTGAATATGAACCTGACAGTGGAGAAAATTTTGAATATGTGGCGGGTATTATAAGCCATGTTTATAGTAAGACAGTTATTTTATCAAATTAATTTACTTCGAAATAGCGGGGCATAGCAAATACTCTTAGTTTATTGTATATTTTTGTGTTTATACTTTTATTATATATTGTCATTAGATAAGCTTCCGTGCCAAACGAAAGGAATTCCAGCATTGATAACCCAAGTCAGTTTGTATTTGCCATGGATACTGCAGGAAGTGAGTGATCGTCATAATAGTCCAGTCCAAAGGGAATGTGTTCCAATTGATTGTACAAGATCTGCATGTTGAATGCATGTAAATCAACCTTAGTTTTTAAGCAGGATATACTACATGTTAGTTTTAGAGTATGAGTATGTATGACTATTAGGGTGAATGTAGAGTTGTAACTTTGTTACCATGTGAAATGGTTTTATTAAATGGGTTGTCAAATAAAATTGTTGTATTTGTAAGTCTGTTGGGATTATTTTTGTGTTTTAGTTTAGGATATATTTAGAATTATTGGCATCTAATTTCTGAATTTATACACGAATATGTAATCTGGAAAGCTTTTTGGTGGAGTGGAAGGAAAAACTGTGAATTGAAAGTATTTTAAAATTATCATAGCGAACTTCCTCTTTGTCAGAAAACTTTTTCCTGAAGCTTTATTTGGATTTAATAATTCTGCAAACGTCTAACATCTAATTATTTCTAATACGGAGAAATCATATCGGTTAGGCTTTATTCACTTGTCACTCAATCATATTGATGTACATATGTATCAGACCAAGTTTTTTCTAGACAATTATGATCTAAAAGATAATAATGTTTCATATTTATTAAGGTTTGCATATGTGGTTTTTATCTCAATTAATTCACGTTAAAATAATAAAGAATTTCAATTCAATTCTGAAAGCAATGATTGTAACACATTGAAATATTACATGGATTATCACACATTTATCTGCGTGGATTGATTTACACTTATCACTCAGATTAATTACAGATCTACAAACCCACATGTGAACCTTCCAGATAACAAATTTTGGAATGTGCCTAATTACAACGGTTAAATATTACCTAATCACAAAACTATATGAGAGCCAACTAACGCTAAATAAATATTGGAATTGCTTAAATATCGTGGGATATTCACACAATTAAGTAGCTTGTCTGCCAAATATTACCAGAATTTCAGTTTAGAGAGAGCAAACAAGGGAAACTAAGGCAGAGCATTTGAGTCAGTCGTTCGTGGTAATGATAGCAATGTAATAAGTATTGTGAACCTATTTCATCTGAGAGCTAAAAAGTTGTAATGTGTAAAGTATACGAGCAATCATGAATTGTGGTTTTCAAGCTGGTAACACATTTCCTTCTACTTTCGTTTGTTTTTACAACCTCCCATGGAAAAATTCCATATTGCCACGTCAGTTTTTACTTACCGTCCTGCTCAATGTTTTATTTTGACCTATTATTTATCCAGTTAAATATGTCAAATCTTATCAATGACCGCAATATCAACATCGAACCATTTATGAATATCCCCTTAATATGCTAGCAGTCATTACGTTGAATTATCGCATCAGCAAATTTACAAAACACTAAAATATTGAAAGGTATGTATGCATGCTAGCTACACAGTAAATGGATTTATGTATGCCCAAAAAATGCGATTTATGCCATCTCTTTGGCTTTAGTTACTGCTATTCTCCAATTAAACGAGCAAAAACAAGGAATTTGAAAATTAAATGGGATTTCAATGTTGAATTCAATCGAGTATTACGAAACCAAATGGGAAACCAAATTGGTAAAATTATTTATATGCCTTTTAAGTGGAGGGTGTAGGAAATTAGGAAAATACTCTTTTCAAGTTAATAATGACCAATGCAAAAAATGATTATTATTGAAATACTTTTGTAATACATGCATTTGGGAACATCCAGTTGAATTAAATACGACGAAAAGTATCAAATTCGTACGGCTTCGTAATCGAAATCTCAGGACTAATTTTTTTTTCTGCTCATAAACTTTAAACTGACGTTCATAACTAAAGGTTACACATACAACAAACATACACGTGTGAAAAACAAAACTCCGAATCTATAATTTACAGAATACGAACGCGAACGTATGCGAATTACAAACAACATGCCTTATGACTGACATGACTTGACAAATTTATAAATGACGTAGTTTCAATTTCCAGTATTTGATTTATACGTCAAGCATTGAAATTCCGGAATTAATAAGGTGAGTTATATGAGAAGCAGATAATGATCTGCATAGTTAAACTCTAAAAACTTGATTAAATACAAATGATTTTTGTTTCAAATAAACGTTTATTTTATTTTACACTACTATACTTTTCAATGATCAGTCAAAATTAAGCATTGTAATTCATGATATGATAACTAATGGTCAAAAGTAAAGTATCAACTACAAAATCATATTAAACTAATTTATAAGATTTTGTACTAAAAATAATAAGTAACTAACTTATCAAGGTAAATTTAAACTTTTAAAATTAATGGTATAACTTAAAAATATTGGTGATGGTGCTATTTTCTGTCACAATTAAATGTGCTGCTCACATAATTTTATAATGATTATGATTACATAATATACATGTTTCACACATAGGTATACAATATACAACTTCTTTAGTAATTTTTTAAATGCAAAATTAAAATGCACATTATTATGCATTTTTTTCCATTACCCTGATTACTTTAGAAATGTAAGAATATTCAAAAAGTTAATAGATATACTTTAACTGTATAGCATTTTATAATGGAAGTAAATATTTTCAATTGAGTATAACAGCAAGCATTTTTAAGCTATTAAATGCTAACTTGACAAACTAAAGTGACCAAAATATTTGGAAAGAGTTTTAACAAATTGGCAAAGATAAAAGTGTATCTTGAAAGTTTACAAAGTTGAAAAATACCCAGTCAGCTTTAAACTTTGGCCCATTCATTTCGTTTCTAACCCATTTTTCTGAGTAAAAGGTTTGTTCGGAAGAAATTAAAACTACAATTCATATGCTTACATATAAATAGGTTGAAAACTTGGTAAGTTTAATTAGTAGACAAATTCGGTATATAAATATGCCTACAAAATAAATAATTAACTAAAACTTATAATCCCCTTAACAAACAAACATATTATAAACTATTATGACATTTTAAATTTCCTAAAATTACAAAGTTACATAGTTTTTTTCAGGTAAATTCATTTTCTTAACATTCCCCATTTAAATCAATCAGTTTTTTTTTCCATTTCCAGTTTTCGTTTACAATTTTTACGCAGGTAATCTCATGTTATTAAAATATTATGTTTCATTTAAAATATTCAATTTAACTGTCCTCCTCCCCCTCTATTTTTTTTACTCTGCTTGTTGCTCTTGTTGCTCCTCCGCTTCTGTTTTAACGACAACCACAGGACTAGCTGTTGCTCCTGGTGCTTGACCTCCCAAAGGTATAGTCGCCACAAAGTGTGGTGTCTCTCGTTCTGGTGACATGGCACTAAAAACAAATTCAATCAAACCAAATTTAAAATCTCCCGCCACATTTAATTTTTTTACATCAATATTCAAACCAATTTTTCTTACTTTGGATTATCCCCTTCTTCAAGAGGTGCTCCAGCCTCCACCGCTTCTCCTCCATTAGCTTGTTGAGCCATTGCCAAAACACCCTCCTTACTATCCTCCTCATCTCCCTCCTCCTCCACATCAGCACTTCCAGCCAGATCCGGGGGTAGATTGAAGCTCACTTTTTTTACTGGTGTAACTTTGGCACTGCTTCATTTTACAATTTTTAAATATCATTAAATTCACAAATAAAACATACTAAACTCAACCAAATCTTTCATAATCCAAATTCCCTTAGGGCACTCACCTATCTCCTGTACTTTCCCCAACACTTTTTCTCATCAGCGAACTCTTTTTCTTCAACTTGGGCATTCCAACAGTATGCTTCTGGCCCATGTGCAACTGGAGACAGCCCCGACTTCTAAACTCCTCATTACAAACCGTACAAGCAAATCTCACCAAATCATTTAAATTCCCATTTGAATTAGCCCTTGTTCCCCCCACAGTCGTCATCTCTCCAGCCGCCGCCACTTGTTCTGGCAACTTCACTGGTGGAGTTTCATCTGGTTCCGCTACTTCATCCACAGACTCCTCCACACTTCCATTAACATTAGCACTGTCCTCCTCCCCCTCCTCCTCTTCACCTTCACCATTGGCCCAAACCTCAGTATTTTCTTCCTCCAAAGTCTCTTCCATTTCCTCACCATCACCCCCATTCACTTCCTCCTCCTCCTCTTCCCCAGCATTCTCCATTTCCGAAGGGGCCACCGACTCCGCCTCTTCTTCAACTGCCACATTTCTTGATCTCCTCCGTCTTTTCCGTTTAGGCTCCTGTGGCTCACTCTGCACTTGACTCCTTGGACTCTCACTCTGACGATTTTTACTACTCCCATACTGTGTTCCACTAAAAATTAAATAAAAATCAAACCCAATTAATTAGGTTAATTACTCTTCACAATTATCATTTAAACAAACTAATATTTTTTTTAGCTTACTGTTCACTAATCCTATGCTTCGCAAAATCCTCCCTCTTGAAAAACACCCGTCCACACTCCTTACACCCAATCTTGAACACCTCATCCTTCACATTGTGCGCATTCTTCTTATGATTCTTCACCAAACTCACACTTTTAAACTGCTGCTCGCAAATGTCGCATTCAAACCTAATCTCCTTAGTTTTGCTTGGTTTCCTCCCCCTCCTCCGTCCAGGCATATGCCCCACCGCCAACTGACTAGTCGAGTCCGGTACCGGCGCGCCTCCACCCGCCTTTCTTTTTGTCCTCGTCATTTTCGTCATATACGGCCCCCTTTTCCTCCTCTGCTTCCTTTCCGGTGACGTCGACACCCTTCTCCCGGCCTCCAAATTATTAATCCTCTGCCTCCTCCTCCCATCCACCTTAACCATTTCCGCTGAACTTGTTGGCATTTCCGATCCCTCTTCTCCTCCATCATTTCTCTCCCCATTCATCCCAGAACTTGAATCCTGCTCTTGCTGCTGACCATCACCTCCCCCCACTGTATTTTTCTTCACTTTACTCCGACTCAAATGCCTCTCGAACGCCTTCTTCGTCAAAAAGGCAATGCCACACAAGCACAGGATCCTCAGTCCCCTATGATTCCAATCCCTCGCATGCCTCACAGCCTTACACTTCCTCGGCTGCCTATACCCCTCCACAGGACAAGTTCCTGGTTCCACCTTTACCACCACAGGATACGGCAATCTCCCCACATCAATCCCCTGTTCTCTTGTATCCGCCTCCACCCCCGAACCCACTCCCCCCTCCGTCTCCATTTCCTCTCCAACAGACTCCTCATCCTCTCCACTTTGCTCCTCCTCAAAGCTTTCCTCCCTCCGCTGCCCCCCATTCCCCGTTTCCAAAGGATCTTCTCCATTTAAATCCACCGTCTCCTCATCCTCTTCCGCCATCTCCATACCAACTCCACTCTCCCCACTAGACTGACTGCTCCCCTCCCTCTTCCCATTCTCCATCCCTATTCCCGAACAATCCGGCACTGGTTTCGGACTCCCATTAAATCCCATCAACCTTCTCTTATGAACCGGATCAATATTCGATCGTCCCATCATTTGCCAAAAATTCCCAATCTGCTCCCTCGCCTTCTTCAAATCCTTCTCAGCCTTCTCCAACTTCCCACTCAGACCCTCCACCGACCCCCAAAACAACTTGGACAACTCACCCAACTTATTCTGAAAATGTTGCTGGGCCATCTCCTCAAATAAATCCCCGGGAATATTTAAAACCGTATAAAAATCCACCTGTGAATTATTCCCTCCTCCCCCACCACCCCCATCACCCCCTCCTCCTCCTCCCCCACTACTAGAACATTCCCCACTCCCCCCATTATCCCCACTGTCACCATTACTACTCGTCAATCTCAACGTCTCAATTAACTGATTTATCCCCGAGTCCAAATACTGCAAACAATTATTTCTCCCATTTAAATTCTCCTGTAAATTCTGAACCTGAACTTTTAACCCTCTGTTCTCAGTCTCCTTATTATTCAACGCCAGAACCAACCTATCTTGAAATTGGGAAGAAGGAGTTACACTTCGAACAACACTACCACCACCTCCATTTCCCTCCATTTTCCCAAAAAGTCAAAAACCCTTCAAAAAACCAACTATATTTTTAAATATCCCTTTAAACCACTTATATTTAAAATTTAAATACACCAATATTTTGAGTTCATTAAACCTATTAAACTTATTCAATTATTTAGAGCACCAAAATAACAAAAATACTGCGTTGTTTTTTTAAATAACAAACCTGTAAACTCTCTGAACAGAACAGAGCAGAGCTGAATTGTGAATTGAATTGAAAAAAATGAACATTGAATCGTTGAACTAAAAAAGGTTCAGAGTTTTTCGAGATAAAAACATTCATCCATCCATCCTGCCTGTTGATTTCACAAGAACTTGTGTACTCACTGGATACTCTGAACTGAACACTCTGACTATCTATGTTAAAAAGTAACCCAACAGATTACTACGTCGTATATCGTACGTTCACCAGAGCTATTTAGAATTTAGAACATGTGTTGGGCTTCTTTAGGGTCGTCTTACTGCAGCAAGCTACAAAACTCTTCTAAATCATTTTGTGAACGTGGCTTCTTCTTTTAAAAGCTCGTAAAATCCCTTTTTTCCTTTTTGTCTGTGAGAAATGCAATACGTTGCTTTAAAATATATTATGTTTCGATATCAGAGGATTTTTAGGGAACTCAAAGAAATATTTTAGAACGATGAACGAACGATATTCTGAATTGAGTTTTAAGAGGGTTTCTTCTACTACCTTTTATGACATTTGTTTAATGAGTTGGTTTCCTATGGCTTGGCTTGGGTTTTGAGTTTAGAGTTTAGGGTACTCTCTCGTAATGAAATAAAAACCTAAAACTTTCGTTTTGCTTTTAAGCTTTATTCAATGTTTGAGTTTTAGACAAGTTTGGTTTTTGTTCGTTTGACTAATTCTGAATTCGATATGTGTATATGGCAAGTTTAGAGGATATGTATTTAGAAGTAGGGAAATACGATGTAAATATGCATGTTTTTGATGTTTGTATAACAATTTAGCTTATTTTGTAAGTTTGGCAGGTTATTTTTTTCTTTTGAGTATGCTTGACTGGGTTTTACTTTTAAATTTTTACTTCCAAAACAATTGTGAATTTAGAGTTTAACAGAGACTCGGAAATTGTAGAATAAATGTAAAGTGAACAGGTTTTTGGTTTGGAGAATTTAGTATTCATTTTAGCGTTAAAGTTTTTGTATTGTTTGGTTTGAGGGATTGGAATAATGAAGAGTTTTGAGTTTTGAGTTGAGTAGTTTTGAATGCTTTTAGGGATAAGGATGATATTAATATTTCAACTTGTTATGCTGAGCTGGCTAGTGGCTAATAATGATGATGAGGATGAGTGGAGCCAAGTCAGGTATACTGCTATTATAATGTAAGTGGTAAGAGGAAAATGCATATTTGATGGCTTGCATGATTGTACTGGACAGAAGAGAAGTGAGTTATGTAGAATATGTGTTGGGTAGTACACTAAAATACAAGGAAAAATTAAACGAACGTGAGTGAATGTAAACGTAAGCAAATAAAGTATGGAATTTAATAGATATATATTTTGAGAGGGAGAGTCTACGATTATTGGTTATTTGGCATTTGCACTTTAAAAAATGCATGATTAGTTTGAAGTTTGTTAATTGTAATTGATGGAATGCCCAGAATTCTATTGATTTTGGTAGTACGAATGTTATTTTATGTTGTATAGCTTGTAATTCTAATTTAAGCAGTTAATTGTAAGGAATAAATATATACAAATTAAAATTTGCGTAATAAACTAGAAAATTTGGAACTTAACTTTTTTGAAGTATTTGGAATTTAGATTTCGTAATAATTCGTTTAGTTTAATTTAGCTTGGATTCTAGAAGTTATATTTGAACTTAAAGTAGTACATTAAATTGAAATGAAATGATGCATTTTAATTCTAAACCTTACATTACAATACGAGATACTCTATGTTTTAAATTTCCAAACTCTTTTGGTATCGATTCGTTCACAGAATTCCATGCTCCCTTATACTAGACTGATATACAATATCAATTGGTTATACTAAGCATTGATTCATCCATTTCCATGCAGAAAAAATGCTTTTAATGCGAAAAATACACTCGTAGTCATGTTCTCGTGGAATTATCGACGTCAACATGAGTTTGTTCAGTGAGAACGAAAACAGGAGAAATAAAAGCATGGTTTGTGAATGGAATTGGTATGGAAATGTTGGGTTTTGGAATAAGTTGATGGATATTGGGAAATAATGTAGCAATAATAGAAAAAAGAGCAACGCAAAAAGAACGATCACGTTGCAGTAACTTGTGTGTGTCTTTTTTATTTACAAGCTTGAAGCTACGCTACGGGCTTGCTTAGGACAGGAATAAAAACGGGATTTTGGATAAACAAGTCATAAAAAATGTGTGGTAATCGTACCACTAACCGCTTATCTCTCAAATGTTATCAAAAAAAACTTAAAGCCAAACCAATATTATATATTTTATAGACAAGATACAAATACAAGTCAAGTCGTCACAACTCATAAATGGGTTTAGTTCAGTTCAGTTCAGTTCAAAATGGTTTGACATGTGAGTTCGTTCAAAAGCATTTGCATTACAAACAAATTATTTATATAATTTTATATCTGAGTCAGCTCAGGTTTTCGTGCATTCCCTGAGTCTACTTATACTACAGTGATATGAGTGGTACAAGCAGGAAAACCACGTTTAATTTAGAATTTTTTATGCTGAATCAAATAATTTGAATGTAAATAATACAGCGAAGAGATAAATGTACGCATGTTAATCAAATATAAATGAAATGTAATGTAAGTATGCTGAGAGTTTAGATTCTAGTATTTATATATATATGTAGCCGTGCATTCAATTTTGTATCGAAGTATGGCATTTTGAAAGTCATTTTAAAGTCAAATATTGAAAAATTATTAAAAAAAGAACTAGAATGGAAACATGGCTTCTATTTCAACTCAAATATTATGCCTTTAAAAAACTTAACGTTAAATACAATGTATGCTGCTTGAAATTAACACATTCGAAGCATTTGAAGCACTCCAATCCATTTTAACTTTGTCAACTTTGGAGGGTTTTAAATGCATATTTGAAGAATAATTAGGAATATTTGGAAATTTTGGTTCTGTATTTTTATTCTTTACAAATTAATTAGTCATGGTTACATACAAAAATTGGTCATTTCACATAGTTGTCAGTCAAGAACTGGAATTAATTAAAGCTCTGACTGACTATGACATAAATACACATGGCATAAAATAAAGTTTTAAATACAAAAGTACAAAACAGATATAAAAATTAAGTATAAAAAACAGGTTACAAAAATGAAGTATAAAAAATTGAGTTACAAAAATCCAGTATCAAAAGTTAATTCAAAGCTAATAGCTAATGTTACTGTTTTATAAAACTACGCTACACAAGTACATACATTTTACTCATAATCACAATCATTAACTGCAACTGCACCAATCTTAAAGTGTAAGAATATTCGGATATCATCACAATCACGATAAATTCAATCCTTTGCATACTTACAATTACAACCCATTATAAACACATGACATAATGAATCTAACACATTCAGGTATACACTACTCAACTTAATTACACAACTAGTCAAAATATTAAATAGCAAAATTACAAAAGTACTGTGCCTGGCACAAATACTCATTAACAGTTTTACAGAATTCCTTGTTTACTTTGTTCCATAAGAACAGCTGTTCAGCCGTTCAATACATAGGCTCTTATGGAAAAAAGTAAACAAGGAATTCTGTAAAACTGTTAATGAGTATTTGTGTCAGAGACAATAACAATTCAATTAATCCAGTCAGGTCACATTCGTCAAATAAAATATTATTAACATAGGTCAAAGACATCAGGTCTCATCGCTACACTTAAACCAAACTTTAAAACACTATCAACTATACAAGTTCTAATTTCTAATTAATTGTTTACATGATTAAATCCCTACTATACTAACAAAATCAAAATGCTCCTTTCAATCCCCATCAAAACTGATGTAAACTCCTTCAGCTTGACAGCTCACATCTTGTTTGTCACCACCGTCCACATTGAGACCTCCATTCTGAGCTCCAAGTTTCCTGTTTAAAAAGCACAGACACTACTAATATTATTATTCTACTATTTAACCACCAATTAAAAATACTTAATCCCAAATATTATCAACTAACCTACTATCCTCCATTTCCTTTCCTTTTTTGGCCTTTGTTGCCGCCACAAAATTTTCCACAAGGTCCACAACAACCGGGCTGCTCAACTTCCGTTTCCTCATTGGCTTGTGCATCAACTCACACTTGTCACTTTTCTCCCCAACCTTTTCGCAAAGCGAACATGGAACCCTTCCATCTGCATCATTTGACTTCCCTTTTAATATACTACACAAAAATCAATCAAAAAAATATTTTAAGTATTTCATCCAATCAAAAGTAATTCAGTAACACATCTAATTAATTTCCTTTCTTACTGTTCTGTTAATCGATGCCAGTTCAGTTGCTTCTCCTCCGGAAAAATCCTTCCACAAAGTGTACATCCCCAATCGGGGTAATCATTCTCCAGAGAATGATATTTCTGCTTGTGTCTTCTCATGTTCGAAATAGTGGTGAACTTTCTTGTACATGGTTTCCCATTGGGTAGGAGGGTCACCCCATTGCACTGGAATAGTACTTTTGAAGGGTCCCGATTGTACCTTTTCTTCTTCTTTTTGCTAACACCACCACCGCTCCATTTTGGAGTGTCATTGTTCCTTAAAGAACAACTAGCAGTTATTCCAAAGGACGAACTCTGAGGTGGAGGCGATGAATAACTAATGGATGGAGGTGAAGATGGTGGTGGTGGTGGTACTGGTGTGGAGGCAAAGATGGGAATGAATGGATGTGGTGGAGTTGGTGTAGAGGCAACGATTTGAATGAATGGAGGTGGCGGAGTTGGTGTGGAGGCAACGATGGGCAAAGGTGGTGGAGTTTGAGCAGACCTTGATTCTTCCACTTCGTCTTCTAAATCAATCAGAGGGGGTGGAGGACTACCTGGAGGAGATGTCTGATTTAGAGATGTTACTCCACTCTTTTTGGGTATTTGCAATTTGCGAAAATGATTAAGTAGTCCCAAGAACGTGAGGCATTTGAACTGACAACAGCAGTGAAAACAATTTGAATTGATTGGACGGTTGTAGATTTTCCAGGCGTGGAATTCGGGGGAGGGTGGAGGAAGTGACGATGATGATGATGTTAATGTTGATAAATACGCTGGTACAGTAATCGGTGGAGTCTTCGGGTCGGCGTGGATACGAAGATTAATTAAAGTTGGGAGTTGGCTTGAAGGCTCAACTTCAACTTGTCCTTCTAAATCACTTAGAACTTCAAAGCTGTTATCTTCAATTCCACTAGAATCAGAATTGGGGGAGGAGACCGTGGACTTTGCCGGACTTGGAGGGACGAGTGGTTGAACACCATCGTTAACATCTTCAGGATTTTCTGGGGAAGGTGGTGGAGGAGGCATGGCAACGCTGTTTAGAAACATTGAGCTATCCTTCTGAATGGGGATATCCAGAGAAGGGGGAGGAGCACGGGATTGTTGTGACTCCATCCAAAGTGTGACCACTTGTGAAGTTAACGCCTGACACTGCAGTTTCTCAGCTTCTAGTTGAGTTATCTTTGCGAGGGTGTCCCCAAAAATTGAAGAGATTTTCTCAAGCCTCCGTTGAAAATGCTGCAGGGTAAGGTTTTCAAGGAGGGCGCCACTGTAGTGTTGTATGGACACGTTGAAGGTTGTAGAATCATGGTCCACTTTGTCGTCGTCTCCTCCGCCGGCACTACTACATCTGTTGGATTTAAGATGATCTGCCTCATTTTCTTTAGTTTGAGGATGGTGGCCTTCCGAGGAGGGGATCCTGGAGGAGAAATACTCTTCTATCATCTTGTTCAACCGATGAGTCGTCAACGTTACCTCCTTATCCACAATCTTCAAACAATCAATACGACAATTAAGCTTGTCCTGTAAACGGTCCAGCTCAAATTGCTTATGATTTAGTTGGCTTTCCATCTTCTCGTATTCCTGGGCCAAGGTTTTCTGTACATGGAAGTAGGAGGGGCAAGCACAAGAAGATGGTTTTGGTTGATGTCCACTTCCGGCTGAAGGGGGGAAACCATCATGGGGCACCTCTTGATCTTCAGGTTCAGCACCTCCTCCAGGACCACAGCCGTCGTCGTCATTGTCCGGTTCACAATGCATTCTCGTAAATCTGCGAACGAAATGCAATTAAACACTGGACTTTAATTATAAATAGGATTAGAATAACCAAAATTTTCACAAAGCACTTTAACTTCAATAATTAAAATTAATTGGGTCTAGGTTAAACTGTTAACTCATCTCAGAAAATGTTGCGTTGAATTGAAGGTTGGTTTGCTTTTCACTTTCGGACAAAGAAGAGGCTAGGCGACCTAGAAAGATCGAAGTCCGAGGACCTTTTGCTTTTCTGTTAAGCACGCACGCAACGCAGGAGAAGGGGAGGCGGGACGATGAGTCATAATTTATCACCGAGGAATTGTGAATTGAAGCGTGTGAAGTGAACTCATTAGATGCACTTGAGAAAAAAATGAACATACGACGAAGTGGAATCAAAGTGAATCATGTTTCTTTGTACGTTTTGCCGACGTCGTAAAGTTGCACTTGGTTCAGTTCAGACGCAGACTTCAGATTTCAAAGAGCTTGATTTTGGATTTTGGACTTCGGAGAGGACCAAGTTGTTATTTTCGGGCGACTTCGACTTCATAAAAAACTGCGTTTCTCATGTTCGGGAGCAGGATTTATGATAAAATAAAAAATGATATTCATTCTGGGATAACTTGGAGCCATTTTTAGGAGGTCAAAGGTCAGCAGCTGATCAAAAAAAGTGTAATCGATGGGAATGGGAATGCATTTAAAGTGGAGTAATCAGTAATAATCAGAATAATGAATTGATAATTTCAGAAAAGTGATGCCAAAAATGAAATTAAGCTTCAAATTGAAAATCCAAACCGAAGAGTCAAAGTATCCGTCTTTTACCACTTCAAAAAGTTTTGAAACCGTGTTCGTGTCCATGTCCATGAAACCATGATGTTTATAGCTATGCATTTTTTCAAAGCAGAGTTGTCAATTTTTTATCTACTGACAAGTTATGAATAATTTTGCATCATTCCAGTGACACAATTAAAAGGTACAATTATGAAAGATTTATATTAGTTGAAATGTAATTAGTAGTTTTTTCGAATTTATTAAATCAGCTTCAGTCTAAAGTCTTGTCTGAAATGCTGGTTTGAAGTAAAAAGTTTCGTATTGCCCATGCAAGATACATTACTCTCGCTCGCTCTTCACTGTTTCTCTGCCAATCTAGATTCTAGAACCATATCAGGCCTATTGGTATGAAGTATGAAGTGTTGGTTGGTTGGTTCATTTTACGCTCTGGATATATCTTGTACTAGTATCACAAGCTGATAGTCCAACGATACGAAATTATAGTTAACTTGCTAGAACATTGATTGGGTGTCAGTCACAAGTATCCTTTAAATGATATGCTATAATAAGTCCATAAATAGGAAACCACAAATGTATACTAGTTTTGTTGAAGATAGTAAACTTTACAAAAATACAAATAGTTTTATGATGTAAACTGGTAAATGTAAATATGTATTTTATTATCGAAGTTGGGTAAATTAAGGAAAACTAATGGCATTTGTGGGTACGTATGTTAGTCATTTGGTAAATCCATTTTCGTAATTATTATCTTTTATGTAAGTCGAAACTACACAAAGAGGAAAATTAAAGTAAATTGACTAGACGCTTCGCCGTTATTTAAAATAGGTGTTGGTAAAAATTTAAAATGTTCAGAATATTTAAGATGCCAGACCTATTTAAAATAATTATGGTCTAACTTGTAAAATTATAATATTTAGATAGCGTTCCTAAAATACTTCAAAATATTCACATCGTTTAAAAAATGCAATTTAAACTGTTATAAACCTTAAGTATATTATATTTGAAATACGTTAGTACCAATAATCATACTGTCGTTTATCGAATATGCATGTACACGCATATTGGTTTTTGTCAAACAAACATCCTTCTTTGCATCTTAATTTCGGTTTAGTTGTTGTCTGCTCGTGCAAACAAAATACAAGCCAGTTTAAAAAACATTTTAAAACACATAAATATAGAATACTTTTTAGCTTTAATGTACCTTGAATGGTCTCCATTTGAATCCTTGGTAATTCAAGGCTAACCTGTTGTTAAATATGGGTCTACTTGAAACGAGTAAAATGCTTAAAATGCACAAAAGTGCAGTTAAAAGTAAAAACATTTTTGTTGACATGGTTTACTTGGTTTTAGGACAAGCTATTAAGTTGATGTCGCAACTGATTCAAATATAGTAACGAAAATAATATTAATAAGAGAGACATGTTGACATGTAGCATACTTTAAATTCAGCTAAGCGTTTCAAAAAATAGAATTTATGTAGAATAATATATGACCGTTATATTGAACGCCAAATAATACCGCAAAGGAAATTGAAGTGTTATTTGTGAAAAGGAAAAAAATACTTGATATATTGATACATTTAGAACAACAGACATGCATGTTAAATCTATTTCCACTGCATAAACTAATTTTGAAGTCGTATAACTTTATGTGTTTTTAAAGCTTTGTATGCATACATATATAAGAGAATGCACATGAAAAATGCTGAGAGATGCTGACCAAGAACTACTTGTAAATGGTCTGAACTGTTCTCTAGTCTCATTACTTTATGAATGCTGGAACAAATTTGACTCAAGGACAGTAAAATATAATATGTTGTGTACACATACAAGATAGTATATTTGAACATGTAAAGCATCAACTGATAAATGTTTGAGTTCAGGGACGAAAACGAGACAGGATTCTTACATTTTAAGATAAACCCATTAATTTAAAGTAAACTTAATTACCCAGACATGAATTTGCATACATCAAACATTACAAAGATTTCTTACGTCTATATATTTTAATGAAAAGAAGAAATTGACAACTAATTCTTATAACCGCAGTACATTGAAAATAACTTAAGTTGCACATCATACCTTAAAGTTTAGATGCCCAGAAATATCAACAATTTAAAATATAATAACTATTCAGACGAGTGAAAATATCGGTTGCAATAAATGCCAAACTGATAAAAACAAAATCCATGCATGTATTGGCCTTTAGAGCTTATTAAGAATTTGTTCTGTTTGTTTTTCAAAACAAAATACAGTGAAATGTTCATACAAATATTCCAAATCAACCAAATGTATGCGTACAGTTTTGAACATTGTGATGAATGTGGAATTTCTGATTTATACAAACACAGTTGTTACTCGTAATGAAATGAATCATAAAGATTACAAGTAAATGCTGACTATTGTTCTTGTGGTACTATTTTAGTTGATTATATATGCATCAAAAAATACCCGCAAAATTTAACAAAGTTATTTAGATTTCAAAATATGTACTTACAATGTACGAAATACCATAAAAACTAAAACATTTAAGAACTGTGTTTTGGATATTTTAAAATTTCTTCGAATCGCATTCAAACATCAGCTTACTCTCCAGAAAATAAATAAAGAAGTACAAAATACGTCTGCAGAAAAACTTACATATGTGGGAAATATAGCAATTTCGAGTATAAAGATCCTTTGAAAGGGATTTAGTGACCCTGCTCAAATCGTAATGCTCGTTTAATCATTTTTAATTCTCCCAAACGGTGTATCACCAATATAATTACACCCATGAAAAAATTGAACGACGTTTTCACTTAAACAATTACACTCATTCCATTACCAATTTCCGCTTAAATATAATCAAATAAGCAATGTTGGAACTTATGGAATTAAAATCAACAGAGTAATGAATTTAATTTAGGACACATAAAGTGATATATCTTTTTAGTTTTACATCTCTTCCAAACACGTTCTCATACAAGCATTAGATCGATATGAAACAAACAGCGTTTCTACATTTCTTATTTCTGGAAAAACAGCTCTGCAAGCTAAAAATAAACTTGTGTGGGACATCAAGGACAGCGAGCCCACCAAAATCGATAGTAAAGAAGAAAAAGAGAAAGGGAGAAATATTCGATGTGGGCATTATGTACGTATAAACAGTGTTTCAAAATCTCAATTGACAATGTCTTGTAAACAACCATAACTACATATTTCGCTGTTTCGATCATAGTTCCAATATTCGTGCAGCTTTATTTACTCTTTTGCTTGTTTGTTGGTTTGGATTATTACTCTTTGAGTAAAGTCTTGTTTTTAAGTTCATACATACATCTTGTTAGCTTTACTCCATATAAGAACATAAAGTGTATATAAATTTATAGTTAAATTATAAATAATTTATATCGACATGTTCTTCATCTAGTTCTTTAATTCCTGGATTAAATTTTCCACTTTTATCTTTTTGAGATATTGTCAGTTGATGTAGTTTCAGATTTGCTTAAGTTGTTTCAAAGCTTTGAAATGTATTTGAAAGAAAAAAAACACTTTCCTCTACTTTTGAATTACAATTATATAAACCTACATATTTACATAACATAGCATGTATTTAACTTAATTGGTTAATTGACGTTTATAATGTTTCAAAAAGTCCCTGTTTTTTCTTTTTTATTGGTATTATGAAACTACTATGATCATTACCAAACCGTTTAAACCTAATCCATTGATTTTATTTTTTGATATCGGAATAAAATAAACGTTCGCAGCTTGGTTAGCATGTACTTAGCATGATACTTTCATTCAGAAAGGAAAATATGAAATAAAATTAAACCAAAATATATTTAGCATGAATTTGCTATTCGAAAGTAGGTTTGAATTACAAATTTCGTGATCGGATTCGGTAACGCATTAATTGCTTTAGTGTATAGGAAATAATATATTGGATTGTGCACGTTTGAAAGGTACCAGATTTATATGAAATTAGTGGCTATGTAATCGATTTTGAGCTCATTTTGATTTATGCTGGTAATATATGTATAATGTTTTTAAATTTAGATTTCATCAACCAAACTCCCACATGTAGGAATGGCTTTAATTTTAAGACGGTGTATTATTACTATTTCTACTTAGGAATTTGACAATTTATGAAGCATTATGAAACAAATCAAACAAAAGTTAGTGAAAGGAGTGTGAATAGCATGAAAGAATTAAGTAGGTTGATCAGAGAAATTTACTTTGCTCTGGTAAGACTTGGAGTAAAAATAATGTCATGAATGATATAAATTTGTAAATGTCTCAATAAATATTTTAGTTTTTTATGCTTGCCATTCACTGGATTCCGTATATGTGGGTAAGCATACGCTTCTCCACTAACCTGACTAACAGTTTTCCTTTGCACGACTTTTCATATGACCATTCAGCTTCTACTTAAAAGAATTTGTTTTTACAAAGTTCACATGAAAACTGCAAAGTATCCTGTTCCTCATGAAACACGTGTTGTCAAAGTTGCTGCCTGTTCAACAGAGACTTCCTATAATGTTTACAAATATGAAACTTTTTTGCTGATATCGAAACAAATTTTTCTTTCCAAATTTCCGAATAACTTTATCAAGAAATGAAGCAGGTGTGCACAATGGAGATGAAAATATAGGGTTCTGCTTGTAAGCTTTAGGTGTGGTATGAACCGAAATAGAAACAAATGCACAGGGATGTTTCAAGGTTGTAATCTTTTATAAGGGAATCCATTCAACTGAAGATTCGACAAACATGTAAATAAATAAACTTGTGATAAAATTAAAACCAAATGATTAAAATAAATCTGCTAATTCATTTCGCAAAAAATGCTAAATATTATTCGAAAACATCACTTTATTTCATAAAACATAACTAAAAATTACGAAGAAACTGTTCTAATTTATTATGCTGTAATCAGCCTTTTTCAGCATACTAAAAATTGCTTAAAAACAAGACATTGAATTCAAATCACTAACTAAAAATTAGAAATATTCGATTTATTTTAATAATTTGGAAATTTTGCAAGACTAGATTTTATACACGTAAAAAACAATGCTCCCCAACTTTCTAATGATTTCTTTTTCTTTCATCAAACGGAAATTTAAAATAACACTATTTTTGTACCTAAAGAACGAAGTTTTGAATATTGGGATAAATGTGTTATACATACCTGAGTTGTTAGATGAAACATTCGATCGTATAGTAATACAGTTACTTTAGCATTAAGGTCATTCACAAAAATTGGGGTAAAGCGGACTTAAAGTTACAAATAATTGAGATCGCCATTGGAATAACCCTACTTGAGTTGTTATGCTGAAGAAGCCACGCTAATTTTGTCAATTTGGCAAGCTTGTCTGTCCGCGAATGAAAAAATAATGGTATTTTTAATTGATAAATGTTTTTTTTTTCGAACTTTTGCTACGCTGGAAAGTATTTCGAAAAATCAAGCATGTCAACCAACTCATGTAGGGTTATTCCAATGGCAATTGCAAGTGCCACACACGATTTAGTTTTGGAATATAAAAGAATTGAAATAAAATGATATCTTGACCGGAATAACGATATGGTTTGAATCAATTTTAGACATTTGCCTTTCGTAAAGTTTTGTTTAATGCTTTGAGTTACTGATAGTTAAGTACGTAGTAATGTAGATATGGCAATGCCTTCAAAATTCTATTCAGAATGAGTACAAATATACCTTTAACATTGTAGCAAATGCACGTACGCGAACATGTCATAAGTGAAAAATAACCCACATACATAAATATGAGTAAACATATTTTGAAAAGGATTTTAGTAAACATGTATAAATTTTATGCTTCTTCTTCGAATCACATCCAAGCATCAGTTCACAGTTGCAAAAATAAATAAAGAAGTACAAAATTCGTCTGCAGTAAAAAATACACAAGTTTGGGGAAAGTAAATAGCGAATTTGATATTTAAGTATATGAAAGAAAATCAACCGAACAACTAAATTAAATTAAAGTTGAATATCTTTGTAGTTTTACATCTCCTCTAAACATGTTCTAATACAAACTTCAGGTCGATGTGACACAAACCGACTTTTCCTCATTTCTGCTAAATAACTCTACAAGCTAAAATGACTCGGTGGGGAACATCATGGACAGCGAGTCAACCAAAATCGATAGTGAAGAAACAAAAGAGATTGTAAAAGATACCATGTAATTTGTTTGTTACAAATCTAAGTCTCAATTTATACAATAATTACATGTATCGCTGTATGATCCAAAGCTTACCGTACTACAGCATTAATTTAGTGTGAAACACTGAACTTATTTGGTTACCTACTTGTAAAAGATTGCAAAATCTACCCGGAATTACTGGCTGTAGAATTAGGATTCTTGTTGGCACTTCCATCTATCCAATATTTTTCGAGTTAGATTCCATGAACCAGAATTTGCGAAACTTATTCCAAACAAAATATACAGGCTATTTTTGTAATGGCTTCAAATTCGGGATCTCATAACTTATCATATTCTTTTAATAAATTTGACATGGTGATATTTAAGTAATAGAAACCAGGTCATACGAAAAACTCAATGAAATTTGTCAAATTATGCTTTTCAAGTCATCATGATGGGTAAATATGAACGACTTTGGTTTAATGACAGGCTAAAATTTCAGTAATTTCTTAAGTGTATGTATGTATGAGAATGCTTTAATGGAATTAGCCGTTCATGGGAAGTGACATATTTTGAAATCTCTGTAAACGTAGTTAGGTTACAATGTATTGTAAACCTAATATTTTCAAGCATCAGATATCCATGGTTTGTAAAGTTTGTAAAAACATGAAAACTGGATGACGTGTCACAGGTTCGTACTATTTCTTGGCCTCAAATAAAAGATATATATGTGTCCGAATTCGAATTACTCCTCTTGATCTGTAAATCAGCAAAACATTAGTTTCTGAGTTCACCACTAAATTACCAAGGTAACAACAAATCCCCAAAACTTCTGTCAGACTTTAAACGTTGAAATATTCTGCGCTATGAAAACTAGCTATATGCGATTCTATTTGGAATGCGTCTTCAATATAAATCAAATCAAATGAATTTTATTGCAAACTCGTTAAATTCACGTTACAAGTGAGAGGAATTCATATAAAATGAATAATAAAAATTACAATCGGTATTTAAATTTAAAATACTTATGTCTTGAACGAGAACGACAAAACTTGCGTCTTTTTTGGTTAATATCAAAATCTGACCCAGAAATAGGTATTGTTTCACCTCTAAAAGTTTCCCTACTTAGATTCCCATCATTGTTTGCAATAAGTAAAACTCGATTTTTCATAAATATAAATGGTCTCAAACGATCTTCCTTTATATGGAAATTTCAACGTGGATTTGTCTATGTTTCTAATTTTGCCAATAGAAAATCGTTCGGTTGCTATGGACCTTAACTTGCTTACCAACTTGAAATACGTCTGCCACCACTCAATGATCACATTTTGGAAATACTATTTTGACTTGAGTAAAATGAGTGTGAAAAATCCGTAATATTAGAAACCCACAACATTTTCACTGATAACATCTTGATGCACTGAGTATCAAATGTATCAATATGTACCTTGGGGTCGGCATTGTTAACGCACTATTTTCTCCTTTGTAAAAGTTTCCTAAATAAATAAATGAAATTTATTCTGACAAATGTCTTAAGGTGGATTTATAGTAGCAAAATTGTGTATTACAGTGTTACAAAGTAAAAGTAAGAGTAAAATTGTGACACTTTAGACTCTAAATTATGAGTAACATTGTGATTATGATGTGGGAAACCAAAATCTGACTGTGGGTCCAAAAGAGTACAGAAAAAAATTGCATATGCCATTCTGCATATGATGTTGAGAAGTTATGTAATCAAATTTAAATAAAGAGCGCGTATGTGTAAGATACAACTAATAAAATAATTTTTTTCATAAGATCCAGCAAAATATATTTATTTAAATAGTCTTTATTTATTTACAACTTCACAATTTGGGTCGCACGCACAATCATTTAAAAACATTTTTTTTTACAAAACCCTTGATACACTTAAAATTTAACAGTGTACAAATATCAATTGAAGTCTACTTCAAATTATTTGAAATTGTTTAAATACTTCCAGCAAAATTTATATTAATAAAAATTTATTACACTTTGTAAAATGTTTATTTAAGCTTTTTCCCTTTTCTCCAAGAAGCGAAATTAGTAGTATCAATATTCCTTGCAACATCTTTCACTTCTTTATGCTTGCTATTCGTATGATTCCTCAAATTATGTCTATGAGCATACGCCATTCCACACACCTGACAAACAAAGGGCTTCTCCTTCGTATGCGTTCTTCTATGCTGCTCCAACTTCTGCTTTGAACTCAACTTCTTCTTACAAATCTCACACTCAAATTCCCAAGACTCTGGCCCATTATGAAACTTATAATGTATTTCAAGCTGGCTCCTATCTCTAAACGACTTCCCACATTGCTCACACACGTGCTTCCTTTTCACCATCTTCACCTCAACTTTCTCTTCATGACTTCGCATATGACTCAACAGAGCAAAATTATTAAAGAACTTTTTCCCACATTCCGTACAAATTAAAACTTCATTACTTCTATGCGCATGCGTATCATGATTAATCAACTCTATACAAGTTTCAAACTTTTTCCCACAATCGACTACTTCACAAGTAAAGTTTGTCTTCTTCTTGTGCACTAGTCTTCGATGTTTCAAAAGTCCATTTCTATCTATCATATCCTTCCCACAGTCAACACAAACGTTTCCCCAGTCATCTTCACTTTTTAATCTATCCGGATTATGTACCTCTTCATTATGATATAACAACTGTAATTTTGTTCTAAAAATTGCTGGACAATTTTGACACCTTTTTCCACATTTTTCTTCGCCTCCTTCCACTCCCGTAAAGTCATGCCACTTAATAAAATGCTGATACACTCCATCTTTCAAATGCCTTAAAGACCTTGCCTTATTATAAGTATCGTGATCATAAACAAATTTACAAATTGGACATCTCGTTCTATCCATCTTGAGTTCTAAATGCGTTGTAAGAAAGTGCCCTAAATATCGTATTCTTTTACCAACTTTATATGGACATCTACTACATTTGTAAACTTTTGGTCGTCTTCTCAATTTCTCTTCAAAACTATCAGCATCAATAACTTTGACATGGACCATTTCATGAATTGCTAACTCAACAGCAAAGTTTTCCACGTTTTCACAAAAGTTGCATGAAAATTCGCCATGCAATTTGGAATGACTTTGGAAATCCTCTTCTTCTCGAAACTTTCCCTCGCACTTATTCACTTTACAGAAATATTTAGCATTTTGTTCCAAAACTATATCGTCCACAGTAATTCCCTCCTTTGAAATTACTAATTGACCAATTTTACTTGTTTGATTTTGATAACCCGCTTCCTTTCCATGTCTTTTTACAATGTGAGCTTGCACATCACTTTGATACTGAAATGCCTTATGACAGTAAGGACAACTTTGACGTTTATGTTTTTGCATTTCCTTTGCATACTGTTTCTCGTAAATCGTTTCCGTTGTTTGTAACAAATGTATTGATTCCTTCGAAGTACAGCCAGCAACATGTTGCCGGTTCCAGTGTACATGCATTTGGTCCTCAGTCAAAAAATATGCAGAGCAATCTGGTTCACTACAATTAACTCGATTAGCCGGATTATCTAATCTGTTTAGATCATGGTAATTTATGTAGTGTTGTATTGTAACACGTTCTCTATATGAAAATGTCTGTTGACATATGGAACATTTTGCTTGAATTATTGGAAGTTCCAAATGTTCACTTAGGTAATGGTTAATAATAAAGTTTTCTGATTGATGCTTGAATTCACATCTTGTACAAGCAAATATTTCACCTCTCTTAAAATTCTCGTCTTGAGTTTGCTGTTGAACTAGTGAATGTTCCAGCTCGTGTTTTATAAGACTCGTAGCATAGTCGAAGGATAGATCACAAATGGGACAGGAAAATACTCCGTGTAGTTTTGCGTGGTTTTCGAGCTCTTCAGGAAGATCAAACTTTTTAGTGCATTTATCAACATTACAGCCATATTGAGCTGATAAAAGTACACCATCCAGTTTTAATAATTTTATATCCGTTTTTAGCAAACGACTTGGGTACATACGAATACGTCCGTTGGAGTGCTTGTAGTTCTCATGGGACTGAAGACATTTTGCCCAGGAAAATCGTACGTTGGGAATGCACCTTTTACATGTATTGTTGTCAGATATGTGCCGTTTCTTGCGTGAATGTGGAGATATTTTGACGGTTCTCCGTTCCGTTTTATCTTTGGAACTGGTTGCATCATCCTCTGATGAGGAACCTGAGGTACACGACTCTACTTCGACTTTGGCATTATCATCATCTCTGAAATTTATTGAAAACGATTATTTTATGAAATGCCTTTATTACGATTGTATATTATTTATGAACGTGACATTGCGTACTTACCCTGTTATCTCATCATGGACATTATATTCTTCTAATTGTAAGTCAAATTCCGTCTGAGCTGGTGGTTGGTTACATGCTTTTACATGAGATTCGTATTTGTGGACCTCCGAAAAAGTTGCCTTGCATTTGGAACACTGGTATTTTGTACGAAGACTTCTTCTTTCAAAGGTGGTTGAGGGCGCGGTCGCTTCACGTTTCTTAATTAATTCCTTTTTTGTCCGTTCCTTTGATTTTATTGTTTCAGTATTTGAAGTACTTGGAGATAACATTGAAACGGTATTTAATTTTATATCGCTTTCATTTTGGACAGGTAAAGCTAATGGTTTCCGTGTATTATGCAAAACTTGGTCTCTTATTTCAGTAGTTTTCAGTTCGAAATTCGATTCAGGTCCATCAAATTCACAATTTAAATCATTTTCATAAACAGAGATTGCTTCTTGAAATGGAAAGTTTACAACAGGTTGAGTTTCTATCTCAGTTTTCTCCTGTTTGGTAACTTGTAATTGTGGTGGGTAGTCATTAGGTTCATTTTCAAGGTCATCATTGATTGTGGAATATATCGGTGACTCGCACCCAACGTTACTATAATCTTCATTTTGGTAACTTAAGGGTGATGATATATTTATTAACTCCTCATGATTGGCGTCCACTGATAGCAATTCTGACTCGATTTCTACTTGAGAGTTTTCAAAAGTTTGGACGTGACACAAAAAGAACAGAGCAGATAACGTTGTTATCCAACCGAGAAATAAATGCTCATGTATATTTCTTTGCCCTTGTGCGCACATACTGCTATTATTATTTTCATTTGGATTAGGTAAGTTATCTCGTTGTAGAGTCGAATGAGATTGGTTGATATGAGTTTCAATTTTCGTCACTTTGGCAGTTTGTGTGTTGGACACTGACACACGAGGAAAACTATGTGACAAGTATGTTTTACATTTTCTTTTAAACGTTTTCCTAAATTTGATTTTACTGACTTGGTAAGCAGTATGTTTAAACAGTTTTACTCTGGATGGAACTCGATCCGCTAATTTCATAACATTTAGAAATTTGTCCACTTGCCAGTTCAATTCCAATTCTAAACACTTAATTTGATGGTATAAATCACAAAATGTTTTTATGATTACTGAGCAGTCAGTACAGTATTTAGCATTTACTTCACTATATAGAGTATCAGCACGAACGTTAAACTGCCTGGAGAGTAAATTTAAAAATCTTTTATGAGTATCCAATTGGTATTTACAATTTCCAGATACTCCAACTTCCTGAATTTCTATAACAGTTTTATAACAATAAACACACAAGTTGGTATCCGCTTGTATTGTAGCCATTTTATGTTTTTCCTATATAAGTGAACAGTGTATAATCAACAAATTTATAATGTGACAGGTCAATAGTTATCACAAAACTAAATAATTTGTATTGACTATTGTAGTCTTTGATACTTCTAATCTAATAAAAATCTCTCGTCTACCATGTGGTTTTGTTTACACTTTATATTTTCATCATGCATGACGTACGATGTATCATACATCATCATACGACATTTACTATCGGCAAAGCTTGGTCAGATGTTTTCATGATTAAATCAAACACAACACGAGAAAATACAGATGATATAGAGGAGTTGGCATATACAAACGTCAAAATTGAAAGTCAAGTATTTCTTTACCATTGTCATTATAGCGATAATAGTATAATAGTAGTTGTATAATGATACTTCTGGAACTAATTTTTACCCAAAATGGATAAAATAAAAATTGATAAGCCGTTGTGTGTTTATTGCTACAAACCGGCTTCATTTACACAATTCGACGATTTAAATAGAAATGAAACTGCACAGGAAATTTCTGAAAGATTCCTAAATTTACTTTCTAGACATCTTAATATTAATAGTGGTAAACTGCAGTGCACTCACTGTTGTGATGATTGTCTTGGAATACTAAAAGCGTTTTGTGAGTTGTATCACCAAATAAAGTGCTTAGAGTTAAAGTTAAACTGGCAATTAGACAAATTACTAAATGTGATGAAATGGGCAGATAGAGTTCCTTCTAGACTCAAATGTTTTCGAACTACAAATAATTTTGAAAATAATACGAAATTTCGAAAGAAATTAAAACGAAAATGTAAGCGACATTTATCACAATGCTTTCCTCGGGTATCAATATCAGTTCGTAAATCTTCAGTTATTCCCAAAATTGAAAATCTAGTTTTACTTCAAAAATGCAACGAAGAGATAACTTTTAACGAAGTACAAGTTTTACCAATATCAGTTGAAATTTGTGGTAATTTTTATGTGAACGAAAGTAATAAAACTGAACATTTTCTCCTTGGCTGGGTCACAACGTTTTCCGCCCTCATATTTTTATGTCACCTTGAAGTATTCAAAAGCCGCCAAATACGAGATGAGCCAGTTATTGTGTCACTGGAAGTTGATGAGAATGCATCAGATATACTACCAGTTTCCCGAGCATTACAAGCCATCTCCCCGGTGCCTAGTGATGATGACGATTATCATTCACCAGAGCTCGAAGATAACATTGAAATTGAAGAAGATTCTTTTACATCCAGTATGGAAATACATCTTATTAAAGAGGAAAAACGTGATAATATATATTTGCCATCAACAACTAATTCATATTTCAAAACGCCTTTGGGCCCTGTAGTAAACGCGCCTGAACTAATGTCAATTTCAATGCTCAGTGAACGTCGTATCGAAGTGGAAAATATAAATTTGAGTTGTCAGCCAACTGAAAATCAACAGTCAGTATTACCACTTTTTCCAGAAACCAGTATTTCTGTATTACCTGTACCTGAAACTTTACCAAATGCTAGTTCGAACAAGAACTCGATTTTAAAACCGATTCTGACTGCTTCAGATCAAACAAGAAATATGCCAAGTACATCATCGCCACTACAAGACAATACAGAAGCTTCTATTATTCCTGCTGGACGAAGGAGTCTCCGAACGAAATATCAATGCTCGAAATGCAAGGCAACCTTTTCAGATATCAGCCGATTTCAAGGTCATCATCAAAAATGTCATTCCAAAAATGATATTGAATCAGATACGCATTCAGATAACGATGATATCCATGATACTGTAGAATTTATGACAGGGTAAGTTCCCTATAATATTGTAACCATTAGTTTTCAATTTTATATTGTGTACATGTATAGTAATATATACTTTTTCCTTTATACATGCATAGTTATATATTTCGTTCTTTTATAATAAGGTCCAACAAGCCGTTTGGTAGGGAATCGTCTTCTGAACATTCATCAGACGAAGAATTTAAACACGACATTGAAACAAACAACCGTAGTTCAAGGAGTCAACGCCGTCGCCAGAATTCAAAAATTAAAAAGAAGAAAACTGAACGGAAGAAAACTATACACATTAACAAAAGGCTTACCGGAAAGAAGCACCTATGCATAAAATGCACTCCAAACATGCCATTTCACACAAATCGCGGCTTAAAAAATCACGAATACTACAAACATTCAAATGGTCGTGTTGAAATAGACAATTCCAAGTTAAGATTTAAAGTTATTCAGTTCATGCAACTGGAAGGTTTATCAATTACAACAAAACATACTTGTCCTACACCCTCTTGTGGTGAAAGTTTTCTCCTTTCACAAGAGCTTGAAAACCATAAAAAGTTACACGGCAAGTTTACCTGTCTTGTTTGCGATTTTACTACCAACCATGCAATCGAACTTGTTGATCACGAACTACAACACTCTGATGAAAATCAAAAGTCAATAAATACCGATTTCAAAATTGGCGAACGATTTGCCTGTTTAAGATGTTCCTATAAAAATCAATTCAAACGAGAATTCGTAAATCATTACATGACTGAACATTTAGCCTTACCAGCTATTCAAGCAAAATGTCCGATATGCCAACAAGCATTTCTTAACGTTCCCCGTGTACCATTGGTACATTACGTAAATTTTCATGATCTCAATAGACTAGACGATCCAAATAGTAAGGTTATTTGCACTGAGCCAGATTGCTCTGCCTACTTCCTCACAGAAGAAAAGTTACATTTGCACAGAAATCGACAACATGTTTCTGGATGCACATCTCAAGAATCTAATAATCTCGTATTAAGAAGAATTGCTAAACGTAAGACACAGAAGGAGAGAGTATGGCGTTTTAAAAAACCTCACCGTTGTACACACTGTCAAAAAAGATATATGCATCCGGCGGACCTAAGACTTCATATTCGACAAAGTCATGGAACAGAAATAAGCCATACGAAACTTGGAAGTTGTATAATTTCAAAGGATGGAGTTACCGTGAATGATATAGTTTGGGAACAAAATGCCAAATACTTTTGTCAAGTTGAAAACTGCCAGGAAAAATTTAGGGAAGAGGCGGACTTTGAAAGACATTCAAAGTTGCATGGAGAATTTTTCTGTGATTTTTGTGAAGTTAAGACAACATTTGCTTTGGAATTGGCGATTCATGAAATTGTACATGTGACAACGGTAAATGATCAGGAAGATTATGAAAGACAAGGGATACTGCGTTTGAGGACATATAAATGTAGTAGATGTCCGTACCAAACTGGATTTAAGATGCGATATATAGACCATTTTGTTAGTAGACATTTAAATTTAAAAATGGATAAAAAACATTGTCCTGTTTGCAAATTTGAATTTAGTGTGGATACATTTAACAAGTCAATTTCACTGCAATGTTGTAAAAAAGCTGTACATCGGCATTTTATGGACTGGCATGATTTTACGGGTGTTGATGGCGGGGAGGAAAAATGTGCTGAAAGGTGTGATAAATGTTCAGCTTATTTTAGGACAAAATTGCAGTTGTTATATCATAATGAAGAGGCACACAACACGGAAAATAGGCAATTTGGAAACGACTGGGGTAATGTGTGTTGTGACTGTGGAAAGTACTACGTTGATAGTACTGGGTTGCGTTTGCATAGGAAGAAAGTACACAAGGTTGACTTAAACTTTAAGTGTGAAGTTAAAGGTTGCTCGAAAAAGGTTGAAACTTTGAGAGATTTGATTCGTCACGATACTACTGTTCATAGTCATACGAATAATAGGCATACTTGTTCAGAATGTGGGAAATGTTTTAGTATGCATTCTGCACTCGTTTGTCATAAACGGAGTCATGAGGAGAAAGGAGTACGTAAAAAGGTGAAAAGGGCTCATGTGTGTGAAAAGTGTGGAAAGTCGTTTAAATATAAACAAAAACTACAGCAGCACTATAAGTTTCATGAAGGACCGGAATCTTGGGAGTTTGAGTGTGAGATTTGTAAGAAGAAATTGAGTTCCAAGCAGAAGTTGAATGAACATATGAGAACGCATACAAAGGAAAAGCCGTTTGTTTGTCAGGTTTGTGGAGTGGCGTATGCTCACAGACATAATTTAAGAAATCATACGAATAGTAAGCACAAAGAAGTGGAAGATGTTGCGAGGAAATGTGATACTACTAATTTCGCTTCTACGAGAAAAGGAAAAAGGATGAAGTAAACGGCTGTAAAACGAACGACTTTTAAAATTGTTTAAATACTGTTTATTGTATTTGACATGTGTAACGAATTATTTAAACTAGAATGCATCAAGATAAATTTATACTGATTGGGTTATCATTTTAATATAATATTTATGAAATCTAGTTCTTAAACTGTACATTAGTGTAAAGATTAGTTAACAAATTGTTGTTAGTATGTTTCTTATCTTAATAAGATGTATCCATAATTAATTATATGTGTATATTTGTTTTGACAAATAAAAATTAAAGAACATTGTAATAAAAAAATAATAACTTTTAATCTTCAGAAATGTAATTAAATTACAATTTTTTCAATTACAATTAAGTTTGATGAACTTAACAGTTGTGATAGTAGCATTTATATTGTTAGCTGTTTCCATTTTTTCCATCAAGTGAACTACATAAACTCAAGTATGCATAAAAGATAGATCACTAGAATATCATGCGGATATTTTGGCTTCTTTTCTTTGTCATGCACTCATTTGCTATGTACTTTTAGTAAAGCTTGCACAGATGTTTTCATAATCCAAACAAACACAAGAGAAAAACAGATGATATAGCAGACTTGACATATACAAACGTCAACGTTGAAATTCTAGTATTTCTTTACCATTGCCATTTCAGAGATATAAGTAATTGTACAATGATAATTCTGGAACTAATTACTACACAAAATGGCGACAATTAAATTCGATAACCCGTTATGTGTTTACTGCTACAAACCGGCTATAATTACTGAATGTAGCGATTCAGATAAAAATGAAACTACACAGGAAATTCCTAAACGATTCTTAAATTTACTTTCTAGACATCTTAACATTAAATTCCACGAACTGCAGTGCACTGACACTTGTAATGATTGCCTTGGTATACTTAAAGCGTTTTGTGAGTTGTATCACCAAATCAAGTGCTTAGAGTTAAGGTTGAACTGGCAAATAGACAAATTACTAAATGTGATGAGATGGGCTGATAGAGTTCCTTCTAGACTCAAATGGTTTAGAACGACTAACAATTTCGAAAATAAGATACAATTTCGAAAAAATTTAAAACGAAAATATAAAAGACAAATATCAAAGAGTTATCCTCGGGTATCAATATCAGTTCTTCAATCTTCAGTTATTCCAAAAATTGAAAAATTGAATGTTTTAAACGAAGAACATAATGAAGAGATTACCATTGACGAATTTGAAGTAATCTCAATAGCAGCTGAAGATAACAGTGTAAATTTTTGTGTAAACGAACGTGAGAAAGTTGACCATTTTCTTCTTGGTTGGGTAACAACATTCTCTGTCCTTTTACTTTTATGTAATCTTGAAACAAACAAAAGCCAAATACAAGGAGAGCCGGATATAGTGTTACTGGATGTTAATGATGATAATACATCAGAAATACCACCAGTTTCCCCAGCATCACAAGCCAACTCTCCTTTAGCTAGTGTTAGTGATCACGAAGATAACTGTGATGACGATTATCATTCACCAGAGCTCGAAAACAGGATTGATTTTGAACAGGATTCTAGTAAATACAATACGGAAATGCATACTATCAAAGAGGAACCACGTGATATTGAACCATTTCCAACCACAGCAAATTCATATTTCAAGACACCTTTGTGTCCCGTACTCGACGCTCCTGAACTTATGTCATTGCAGACTGAAAGTAGCACTGATCTGGAAACTGTAAATACCGTTTATCAGCCCACCGAAAGTCAAATATCAGTATTGTCCCTTCTTCCTGAACCCCATATCTCTACAACTGTTGAACCTAAAATGTTTCCAAGTTGTGTTCTAAGCGATAATTCGTCTTCAAAGCAGCTGCTGGCTGATTCAAAATTAACAGCCACAAATATACCAAGTACATCATCGCCACTACAAGACAACACAGAAGCTTCTGTCATTCCTGCTGGACGAAGGAGTCTTCGTACGAAATACCAATGCTGGAAATGCAAGGCAACCTTTTCAGATATCAACCGATTTCAAGGTCATCAACAAACATGCCTTTCCACAAATAATACAGAATCTGATTCAGAAAATCATTCAGAAAATGATGATAACAATGACAATGTGAAATTGATGACAGAGTAAGTAACAATTGGCATGGTTTAGGATTCACTAATTTTTCAAGTTCTATAGGTTTGATAAAAAATATAATGTATTTCCTTGTTTTCTTGTAAAGGCACGAACCAAATTATAACGAGGAAGTGGCATCATCGTCAGAAGATTACTCAGATGACGAACTTAAACACGAAATTAATTCAAGTGACCTTTGTTCAAAAGTACCGTGTCAACTTCCACGTTCAAAACATACAAGAAAGAAAACTGAAACAGAAAGCAATATACACATTAAGAAAATAACACCTGGAAATACACATTCGTGCGTAAAATGCATTCCAAACATGTCATTCCACACAATATACGCATTAAAAAGACACGAATACCACAAACATTCAAATGGACGTGTTACAATTGACAAGGACAAAATATCCAGACCAGATGTCAAGTCAATACGAATGGACGGTTTATCAATTACAACCAAATACACTTGTACCAGCTCAAAATGTGCTGAAACATTTCTCCTTCCCCAAGAGCTAGAAAACCATGAAAAGTTACACAACAAATTTTCCTGCTCTATTTGTGATCTGACTGTAAAACATGCTCTAAAACTTATCAACCATGAACTGAAGCATTCGAATGAAACTCAGAAGTTAGCGAATTCGGATTTCAAAATCGGTGAAATATTTGCATGTGCAAGATGCGACTACAAAACTCAAACGAAAAAAGAATTGGTGAACCATTATCTGGGTGAACACTTACTACTACCCTTAATTAAAGCAAAATGTCCAATTTGTCAGCAAGAATTTTTGCACGTTGAACGTGTATCATTGGTGCACTACATAAACTACCATGACCTAAACAGACTCGATAATCCGGATGATAAAGTTACCTGCACTGAACCGGATTGCTCTGCATATTTTCTTACAGAAGATCAGCTGCATGTGCATTGGAATCGACACCACGTATCTGGATGCACATCAGAAGAATCAAGAGTTTTGATGCAGCGAAAAATGGCTAAACGTAGAAAACATTTAGATCGAGTAAAGAGAGTTCACAAAAATCATAGTTGTTCTCATTGTCAAAAAAGGTTCTTACGTCCGGGTAATCTCAGATCTCATTTTAATCGTGTTCACGTAAAGGAAATGGGTTATAAGCATGCTGAAGGCACACGAGGAAACTATAATATTTCTAAGGAAGGTGTTACGATAAATGATATAGTTTTGGAACAAAATGCTAAATATTTTTGTAAAAAAGACAATTGCCAAGAAAAATTTCGAAGTGAAGAGGATTTTGAAAGACATTCCAAATTGCATGGAGAATTTGCGTGTAATTTTTGTCCAGTTGTAAAGTCGTTTGCTGTAGATTTAGCTATACATGAAATAGTTCATGTGACCGGAAATGATAATAATATTAATGGTCAACGTTTTACCGGTTACCTTCGTTTAAATGTGTATAAATGCAGTAGATGTCCCTTTAGGACAGGAAGAAGAAAACGATATTTGGATCATTTCCTTCGAAAGCACTTAAATTTAAGGATGGATGAGAAACGATGCCCCATTTGTAAATATGCTTTTGAAACGGACATTTATAAAAAACCCATAATGATTAGTTCATTGAAGAATGCTGTACATCAGCACTTTATGAATTGGCATGATTTTACGGATATTGAAGGTGGGGAGGATAAAGGGGCAAAAAAATGTGATAAGTGTGCGGCATATTTTAAAACGAAATTACAGCTGTTATATCATAATGATGATGTACATAATAGTGATAAATCAAAATGTGAGGATGTATGGAGTAATGTGTGCGTTGATTGTGGTAAGGACTTTAGCGACATAAGTTGCCTCCGGCTACATAGAAAAGTGACACATAAGGTTGAGCTAAAATTTGCTTGTGAGTTTGAAGGATGTTCAAAGAAGTTTGAAACTGTACAAGGGCTGATGTATCATGAAAACTTGAATCACGGAACTAAAGAAACTTTCATTTGCACTGATTGTGGTAAAAGCTTCTTTTCTAATTATGCGCTGATTGCTCACACAAAGTCGCACGAAGAGAAAGTGAAAACGATAATTGTAAAAAAGTGTCACGTTTGTGAAAAGTGTGGAAAATCATTTAAAGACAGACAAAAGCTTAATCAGCATTATATGTTTCATGAAGGACCGGAATCTTGGGAGTTTGAGTGTGAGATTTGTAAGAAGAAAATGAGTTCCAAGCAGAAGTTGAATGAACATATGAGAACGCATACAAAGGAGAAGCCGTTTGTGTGTCAGGTGTGTGGAGTGGCTTATGCTCATCGGCATAACTTGAGGAATCATACTAATAGCAAGCATAAAGAAGTGGAAGATGTAGCGAGTAAACGTGTTTCTACAAATTTTGCTTCTTGGAGAAAAGGAAAAAAGTTGAAGTGAAAGACTGACTATATTATAAATGATAATTTGTTAGTACTTATGATGAAATTGTATAAGTTTTAATTTTTATGATTTTATTATGTATAATTCAGTTGTATACGTTAATTGTATATGTACATTTACTCTTTGTATGTCTATGTACTCGAGTTTAATCAATAAATTATTTCAAGCTCTTTTTGAAATTTAAAATTTCACCTTTTTCATATTTAAAGTTTTGTTTCCATCACTGATAGCATAAATAATATGAATCAAATATTTAAATTCCTAAATCTTTTTACGAACTGAACTTGTGCAAAACGTTGAAAAATATTTTGGCCATGAAACGTTAATAAAGATCCGAAAAAAAGATAAACATAAAATTTATTTATATTAAAAAATACTGCAGTTGCTATCTTTATCAGTTTTAAATAGTTCTTCGTACGCTAGGGATGGTGGTGTATAGATGAGACAAAAACAATCATTGTTTATATCAGTAATTGAATTAAAGTCATTAATGACGAACTATTTAATTAGTGTAATATTGATATTGATATTGATTTATTTAACGTGCTGATTGATTACAACAAATGCTGATATGCAAGATCAACACACAAAGTG
>JAQFZG010000249.1:0-40324 GCA_034695465.1 Entomobrya nicoleti | reverse complement strand
AGATTCATGCATGGATATAAAAATATTTTTATTTTTAACCTTTCATTTAATAAATTTCATTTAAGAGGGATTTTGACAAAGTTTTATTTCAAATTTAGAAAGCGAGTTACATTTTTAAGTTATTTGTATCAAAACATCAGCAGTCTAGACCAAAATGTCTATATGGACACTTAGAGTATATATATTTATTTAATCAAGTTTGTCTAAGTGTTTATATTTTTAATTACAATTAACATTAATAATTTAACTACTAATTTTAAGTTACTACTAATACTAAAAGATAAATAGTGAATTAGTGTAACGTATTATTTTGACTAAATTGTGATCCAAATGTATGAATTACAAAAAAAAACACTTAACTTTACAAAAATTACCTAAAAAAAACAATAAGCTTCAAAAAAATTTATTGATTTGCGGTGCTAAATGAAATGTCCTCGCAAGTATTCCTCGCTTGGCACAGTCAAATGGATATATATTTAAGATAAATAACTTTTAGTTTAGTTATTTATCAAATCAATGTGGTAACTGTAATAGAATCTGATTAGCAAAATGTAGAAATAAAATTAATGTTTTTTTTTTGAAATTCACAATAAAAATTTATTTATTGTAATTGTATTTAGTATTTAAAAAAAATCTTTAAAGAAAGGAAAATAGTAATATTTTTTACATTGTTTGAAAAATTTCGATAGTCTGGTCGGACTTTCCCATACAGTTTCTTGTCTACATCTTCAATCATCTAAAAAAGTAAAGTTTTAATTTGGCAGATATATTTATTTTGTTTAAATATTTTAATGTTAAGATTTGATAAGGTAGCAAAAATATACTTGAAGTGTAACAACATATTAGCAAAATGTACTGCTATTTCTAAAAAAAAGATATATAAGTTTGATCAATGCGGAAAAAGATGAATAAAAATATATTATTCTATTTATTATTAAAATTGTGAAGTATATTAAAGTGAATTGAAGTCCATTTTACGGAGCCATACGCTTAATACGTTTGCAATCTATATAAGAATGAATGAGTTGCATCTATGCATGCTTCTTTACTACTACTGGATACACAACATATGTATAAAAAACGGACGGCCCCATATATTAACAATAGGCGATATGTGTTAACACATTGTGTCATTTAGTCATGTTCCACAAACCATAAATTTGGTAGTTTTACCCATAAAAGAAAAAAAATGGGTAAGTAGAGCATATTCAGAAATTAGGGGCTGGTTCATACTACAAGTGACCCGAAAACCTACATTTTTTTAAAGAGCTTTATCAAAACTGCAAAACAGACTTTCGAGTTAATTAATCTTCATATTTAAAATGTTTGTGGTTAACACAGTGGAATGACTCCACTCAAGTTTATTTGTAAATGTGAAACAAACGCTGACAAGTTTGATGCATGAGTTTGTGTAAGTGATAAGAATAGGATATTTTTTATCATTTTCCATTCGTTTTATAACATTGAATAAAATGCTGACATAATTATCATTGAACAGGTATTGTAAAAGCTAAAAAAAAAACAATTATTGACATTAGCATGTTTGTCTCTCTGTCTGTATGCGTCGTCGGTCGGTCAACAAAATAACCCGAGAATTCCGTTTTAACCGGTAGAGTTCCAAGTTGATACGTGGATAGATACCTTAGGCCAAAGGCAAAATCCCTGTTGGCTTTCAGCACCAAGGTCAAATCCCAAGGTCAAAGGTCCAAATCAAAAATGTCAAACTTGTTGAAGACTCACCTATCCAAATATTTCCTCGGGTCACAAATCGGCGTCAAAATGTTTTCCTCAGATTTAAAATTGGGGTCGAAATAATTTTTTGGGTTACCAATCCAGGTCAAAATCAATGTTTAAGCTCTGCCGTTTTGAACGCCATTACAATGGCTATATTATATATAGTGCTACTTGAAACCGGAACAAGCTTTCAACGGATAAGGTAAGATAAGATAAAAAAAATTGACGATTATTATATCAAAAACGTATGCTTTATCTGAAAACTTTTGTTTAATTTTAAAGAAATTTCCACACCAACAGAGCAAAAAGCGTTTACAAATTTTTGTTCGCTTTTCTCACAAAAAAAAATGTAAATTTAAAGAATTTCTGTCCACTAAACAAAAATGGGTTGTTGTGAACATTTTTCACCAGCTACTTGTGCTGGACTTGATGCTGTAAAAAAAATATATTATCAAATATTTAAACTATAAATGTAAAAGTTAAATAAATATAAATATATTTAAAATTACTTTAGTTATCCTCGCTCATTGGACTGGTAATGATGGTAGTTGGCCTGGTAAATATTGAACCAGACAGTAGTGACTATGGTTAGTAAATTGAGAAAAAGATTTTTAATAAATTTTTTAACCCAAAAAAAAAAAATATTCTGGTTTAATTTTTTTCAATGTTTTTTAGAAACGGCAGCAAGAGCATTACTGATAACGGAAATTGTACTTTTAACTATTCAACTTTTTCAATCGTTTGTGCATTATTGTGCAGGCATAAGTGTAAGTAAACTTTAAAAATATAAATATATACTCTATTCGGTAATTTGTAAATTATGAGGCTTATTTGACGTTTGGTTTTTTTTACAGCGGAGTGGACCAATTTCAGTTATTTGGTTGTTGATTACCATACCTTTGTTATTGGCACATATAATTGTGATTATTGTTGTTCTCACAGTTGCTGGTGGAGTAGGAACAGAATATTTTGCTGTCGCATTCGGTGTATCTTTTATTCTTAAAATCCCACAAGTATTCAATATGTTACGTTTTGTCATCCAAGTTGTTCCCGTAGATTATCAGCAAGTGAATTGAGTTTTAATCCGTCAGAAAAAACATACATATACATATATATAATATAAATACACAAGCATATGTACTGATTTTATTATACCGTAGCAAAATATACTAAATTTTCAGAAATATATACACTACAATGTCCTATCGAAACTAACGAAATTAATAAAAGTATGGATTAGAGCATTTGTGAATATATTTATGTATGATTTAGAATAAGGTCAACTAAAATCTTCTGAAATGTTCATAAAAATGGTGGGTGTAATAAATGTTTCCTAAATCATTAAATTTCTAATTACCACAATAAATGCTTTTGTTGTAAATATTTTCATCAAAATAGGTGTCTTAAATGTTTTTAGCTCTAAAATCAGTTAATTGCGACTTCCTATGATATACATTTTAAAAACGATAATTTAAAATTGGAACACTTTAAAAATAATAATTTAAATGCGTTGGATTAGCTAGGTATCAGTTTATCTCGTTTTTATAATCCGTGATTATATATAATATGAGTGGTCGTTATTTATAAGAGGTCGCTCGTCTAGTTAGACATTTTCGCATTTCTTGTACATAAATAAAATTTAACTTTAAAATCTAATAAAACTGCGTATTTGCATTTTGATTAGTATCGAAAATACTAATGGATTTTTAAATTTTGGGAGAAGTTGTACAATCGTTTATATAGACATACAAAAGATATCAAAGTTCCAGTTGTACTTTGTTTATTGATGGTGCCGTTCGTATTATATATTTGTGAAAGTAAAAATTATCCACTGTAAACATCATGTTCATTATGTTTAAGTGCCACAACTTAAACCAAGCCCAATTCACTAGAAACTAATTTAAAAATATGTTTTTTTAAATGGTGCAAAAATATCGACGTGCTTTTTGACCGGCCCCTTGTATAATACTTATAAGGGAACTGTATTGGAACAAATATGATCAATACGTACCATGTCTAAAGCAAAATATTCTGTTGTATTAAATTGCAAGAACGTGTGATAAAACGAGAGAGAGTGTTTTGAGTATGGGGCTGTTCATGCAAGGCGGTTACCACAATTTTTTTGCTACGATATTTATACGATTAAAATTACTATTACTATTTATATAAAAAATGGAGCCATCCGCACCTAAGATGATAACTACATCAAATAACCTCACACAGACTTACAACTTACAAGGGAACTAAAAAAAATGTCTCTTGCAATTCAGCAAGTGAATTGTTAATTCTGGATCCATTTTACTCGTAGATTACGATTCTGGAATCGTTTTTGTGTAAAACGAATAAACAAACTTACTAAAAGCATGTATTTTTTTTTCAAAAGCAATCTAAACTTTGTCTTAGGCGCCATGTAGCTCACTTACTTATATAAAATGCGTCCCAGGTTACAAAACTAAACATCGCCCTAGTAAATATGTTTATTAGTTTTACACAAAAAGGATTCCAGAATCCTACTCTATGAATAAAAATTACCCAGAATTGACTATTCACTTATTGATCTGCGAGAGACACCTTTTTTAGTTCCCGTGTTAGTCAGAAAAACAAATGTATCAACGTATACCACATTTTATTTATATTCTATACTAATCACGCTTATCGGATTACTTGTGCTTACCATCCTAAGCTTCACAATAATATATTTATTTACGTACATAAGAGTATCAGCTCTGCATTGGTAATACTACATCCAAATTTGTAGTGAATCATTACTCATTTCGTACTCAACACCACAACGAGCAAAATTGTTAACCGGCTGTGCTGCTGCTTTTATCACAAAATAATGCCATCAATCTCCAACACCACAACTTTATCTTCTCTTCTAACGTGGACTCAATATTTCTGGGCTAGATCTCTAAAGCCAGAAATTCAAGGTAAATATTTAATCCGACATAATTTAAAATTAAAAACATTATTATTACATATTATGTATACTTAATTAATTTTAAAAGACAATACGGAGAATCTATATGACGTTCGACCTGATCTAAATGACAAGGTATCTCTATGGCAAGGAGATATCACTACACTTGAAATTGATGCGATTGTAAATGCAGCCAATACTTCTCTTTTGGGAGGTGGGGGTGTAGATGGGGCCATTCATGAAGCAGCGGGACCGGATTTGTTGGAAGAATGTAAAGGATTAGGAGGATGTGCGGTTGGAGAGGCGAAAATCACTAGTGGATATAATCTTCCCGCTAAACGTAAGAATTTTTTGATTTTTGTAGCTAAATATTTATAAAATTTAAATAATTTATAATAATTTTTTCAGATGTAATTCATGCCGTGGGTACATCCACTCAGGACCCTTTTGAATTGGCTAAGACCTACGCAAGCTGTTTTCGTCTGATGCTCGATCAGTCACTTCGAACTATTGCGTTTCCTTGTATAAGCACTGGGATATTTGGATTTGACCCTAAGAATGCAGCACATACTGCTATTTATCATGCGAGGGAAGCCCTAACTGAAAATCCGTCAAAGGTTAGGCATATTCAGATCAGGGGTCTTTTTGAGCCCACGTTATTCCTATCCTGCCCATGTTATTTGAACTTTGGTTTAATATTGGTAGGATAGGAAACGGGAGGGCTCAAGAAGACCCGTGATTTTGATGATAATTTATTGAAGTTATTGTAAATAAATTTAGTCAAAGTTTTAATACTTGATCGTTTTTTAATATTGATAGATTGATCGAGTGATATTTTGTGTGTACCGAGACGAGGACCTAAAAATATACGAGGAATTACTTCAGCGATATTTCCCAGTGTAAGCTTTTAAAATATTTGAGCAAATATTTTACAATTTATAAACTATTTTTTTCATTTTATTTAGGAAGGATCCCGAAAATTGATTCAAAGCTTTAAGGTTTATACCAAGAAGGATTTAAATATAAATATTCTACTTAATATTGTAAATAAAAACGCTATATGATTTTTTTGTAATTGTGAATTAGTTCATTGAATTGCATGGTGAAAAATAAATATATGATCCAACCTTCAATTTTAATAACTGTTGTACTGGATAACATATTAAAATATTTTCGAACTGAAATAGCTAATTGTGTGGTTAGGAAGCAGAATTAGTTTGGCAATATTATTCGAATATGCAAGGTAAAATATTTGGAAGTTTTTAGCCTAAACTTAATTTCTAGACATTCTTGTTAAAAAATAAAATTATGAGGAATATTCCGTTCAAAATAATTATTTGGCAGTATCATAAAACATGAAATCAATACATAAATTATGTTTAATTATTTAGATAAACGCTTTTAATGTATGAACTGTCATCCATTATTTTTTGTAATGCTTAAATCAGTTAAGCTTGTTCACACCTTGTTTTAGATATTTAATTTCCTGTTGAAATACGAATAAAAGTATGCCAAAAAATACGACAAGATAACAAGTAAACGAATTTGTTTCAGATAAGCTTTTATTTTATTATGTTGCATTAAGTATACCTGGGTGATATCTCACAAATATGCATGTTTTCCTTTTGACCGTTACATTCATGTTGAGGAACATTTACAAAGTGGAAACATACACCTGATCAAATCAGGACAAAATTTAATTAAAATGTAAAAAAAATACTGGGCAAATAAGGAAAAATCTACAATCCAGTTAAAAAAACAAAAGGTGCTGTCAACCACATAATTTTAACGGAAGTCTGACGCAACTAATTAATATGGATCAAAATATTTTCACCAATTTTCCCGGTGATTAGGTTTGACAAATAAATGCAATCTCTGCAATAAAAACAATCATTTTCCTTAACTGAAATTATTACATGTTCATTTCTTTTTCGGATTTTTTGTTGACAATGAGTATCAAATATAATAGTTGACTCATGTATTAAAAACATGTAAAGAGATAAGCTTTACTTCCAACTAGTTTCCTCCATGTGTTTACACGAAATTGTTTTTCGGCATGTTTTTTTTTCACCGGAGTTTCCTGATTAGAAATAAACTTTGTGTAATAGCGATCATAGCGACGAAGCTGCAACAACAAAACACATTCACATAGATATCGGAAAAGGATGTAATTTGATTTGGGTTTGAACTTTGAAATTGATATCCGTGACCCATATTTGTGACCTTATGAGGTCACTTTGACATAAAGTTGACATATAAATCCTAATAGTTTGACCGAGACCTTTCGATTGCACTGGTCAATAAATTTTAACTTTGGCCTGTGACCTTGGGGTTTGACCCTGTATGCAGAAAATGAAAAGGCTTCTTAATTTTGACCATCGTGACCTAGATCTAAAATTTTTAGCAAAATTGGTCAACCAAATTTTGGAATAATTTTGCTCGAAGACGGACAGACAGACAAACATGATAAAGTCAATACTCGCTGAGCTTTGCTTTCAGCCCCGTAATAAATTGTTCGGTTTGTACGTCAATGAATGATTCAAATGAGTGAATCACTGACATATTTTCAAGTGTTGATATAAATAGCGAGAGTAACTAAGGATTAGCTTATTACTACGAGTTGTTTCATAGACAAGTCACTTTGAAGCTTTGCCATCGGAAATATCAAAATATGAGGTATTAAAAAAAAGCTGATTGTTTTTTTTTGAATTTGTATATTTTTACTAAAAAAAATCGATTGTTTTGCAGTACACCACGTTATCTTTACCACTACACCAATACCAACAATTTTGGATCTATACACTCGAGTGGCTGCATCATGAAATCGGAAGATACTGGAAACGGGGACGTAGCATTTGGTGAAGGTGTCTACCTTACCTCTATTCCACCGTATAGCAGTACAGAAAGGATTGTGAGGAACAATTGGGACGATAGAGTTAAGATGACGGCAGCAGCCAAATTTAGAACAAGTGGGGCTATTAAAATCCCATATACATCTTTACCTGGGGTGAGGAAAGTGGGAGAAAAAACGGGAAGAGATGTGTGGCTATATCCGGATGAAATAAATTTGATGGGGATTGGGGCCGAATATATTTATCGTGAGGTTTAAATATTGTGTGCTTTTGACATTTAAAAACATCAATCCAAATTTAATATAATTTAATTAAAGAAGCCAGTAATAGAAAAAAAAACATTATTGTCAAATTTACCAACAATAGAATGTGAAATTTCAATTTTAGAAGTATATATGTGAAATTTGAATATTTAAGTAATACGACCGGTAAATCTTCTTAAGTTAAGATGTCGTTTATTAATTCGGTAAATCATTTATTTAACAGCTATGTGTATTGATTTATGGTTTTCCTTGTTCTAATTATCCATTTAAAAATTTGAAGGATAATCATAATCACTATCTTTTACCGTCAGTAAAAACGTTTCTGTCACCGGAATAATTATTAAGTTTTAGGATAAAACATTCTATGATCGATGGAGTACGGAACCAAAAAGTCTGTCTATCAGTTCTTTAGTCCGTCGGTTCGTTCGCGCTCTATTTTATGAGGAGTTCAATTGATTCATTGTATACTTGTACCGATCAATAGAATGACATTTGGTATCAAATTTTCCCACCTCACGATGGTAAAAAACTCAATAGGTTTTCTAATAAAAAAGTTTTTCTTGATGATAGGACGTTAAAATAGTACAAGGTTTTTTTTTAAAATATTACGACTTGAAGTACAATTTCCGGCGGAACCGGCCACCAATCCTATAACTTTTCCAACTGGTTTACCGGTTTTATTTTTAACAAAATTTGATTAATTATTATACCACTGCCTAGGTTTACCTAGAGATTTATTTTTAAAAATACAGTAAAAACGTTAGTTGTTTTTGTTGTTCCCAGACAATATTTCAACATGCTGGTGTACAGCTTTTTGCACAAAAAGTTACCTCATTTTGTTAAGCTGGAAGAAATGCTAAATTTACTACAAATATATCATACTAATAGAAGAGAAGCATTGCTATAAGCTACATCAATGTTTGTATGTTATCTCAAAAGCCAAGCATTAAACTACCAGGACATAAATATGATAAAAAGAGAGATCATTCGAAGTATAGGGCTGTTCATACCCGGCTAATACTACGAAATATTTAAACGATATTTATTTTATTCGAATTGCGTTGTTTTTTTTGGATAGGCTGGCATTCTATATGCTAAAGTAAGTTGGTAATATTATTGACCACGTTATTTGTGAATGGCCCCATAACAAATAAAAAAACAGATGAGATTGAAACAACCTGTTTTCATTTCAGCAATATGTATTTTTTGTAACTAGGTCAATTTTCAGTCAGTGGTGGCTGCTGATGGACTAAAATACTCAAGTTACAGCGTAATGACATGTATGTGAAGTAAGTGAGCCATTATGTAATTGTGTAAAATTAAGCTTATGATTCCGTTATTAGTTAAAATATCTGGGCAAAAATTACAATCAATATAATGTATGCATTGTGCATCTCAAAAATGCGCTCAGCAGCTTAAAGTACAATTTTGTCATGTTACAATGATAATTAGGTTACGTATGTATATAAATATGAAATGTGAGTGGTAACTGAAAAATGTGATTAATGTGAAACACAAATATGTGATTTTATGATGTTCTAACTGCCAATTCCAGGTAAACCCAGTCAGTTTGAACATTACACAACTAATCATTTCAATATTCCTTTTATCTTTTATCGTGCAGGGCATTTTTACAAGGAGCGATGAATTCTTACACACGCTTACAAAATCTGCCAAAAATCATCACACTAATTTACCATTTGAGAATATACCACAATATTTTTTTGCACTTAATCCCGCAACTTTATCAACAGAAATGAAGTCATGTAAGAATGCTTTATTTGGGCAGTGTTTGTCTGAAAACAAAAACGTGAACATTATCAAGTGATATCAAAAAGCGTAAATATAATGTGACAAGTTCTTCCATAATGTATATATTTGATCATTTTATTTATTTGAGCATTACGATTATACATTCAACCCATGCCCTATTTTACAGAAATATCATCAATATTTATAGCACGGCCAATTAAACAATTATTTGGCCATAGTTAATCCATGTTCGGAGTAAAAGCACGTTATGTTTAAAGAATCATGTTATTTTTGTCAAAACAAATTTACCCCTGTGTAAGTTGATTCCAAGGGAAAACCACATAAACAAGATTACAATATTGAAAGGTGGCATATATTTGAGCCAGAATTAACCGTTTGCGTAAAATTGTAGTGTATCGCCACATGACTTGTCGCAGATATTTTCACACCAAATGGCCACAATATTTTCTTCTATGTTTGTATTTTGGTGACATTGTCCGTCGAGGGGATTAGGATTTATTTGTCGTCAACAGAAAACACTGCATTTGTTTGACAAAGTGACAACAAAATATCTTACTAATATAGGCATACACAAAACATGAATAGTAGAAAATTTCCGACGAACAGACTGTATTTTGTGAACATATAGCAAACATTGCCGCATTGTCGAATTGACATTAAATGAAATGATTACGACAAGCCGAATCGAAACTAATTCAACCAAAAACTTTACACAAATTCTTAACACAAAATAAATTATAACCAATTATACCTATAAAATTTTCACATCAAATTTTAGCCAACATCACTTGAAAAAATTGAGTAGATCGCTGTCCAATAAGTTGGATTGTCTTTTATGCTTATGTTATTATGATTTTGCTTGTTAAGCTATTAGGTTATTAACTCCACAGAGAGCTTACCAAATATTTAAAAAAATATACTGTATGAAGAGATTTAACATCATCTAAATACATCCATGTCTTTGGTCCACATGGCATAATTGAACAGAATTATATTATTAAAAAATTAATCCCAAAACTTTTGATTTTTTGTGTGAATTCTTCCCACTTAATACCGTATATTCTTCTCAAAAAATGCTGTTTAAATTGTAATACATATTTTGCTTGCTTATCTTAAAACACACAGAAGAGTCGTGATGTCAATGAAAACAATCCCTTTTCTCTCGTTATGTTTGTCAGTAGGCTAAATTGATAAGCTTTTGACATATCCGTAATATCCCGACTAAATATCAACAAATCATGATACATGATCGCAAAATGATTGATGAAACTTAAATATATCGCTTGAACATATACATGCTCAATGCTCATGAACTACCAAAACCACATTTCACCTAATAGGTTTTAAACAGGGAAACCGTAGTACAATTTTTAATCAGTCAAAAGGAAAGTATAGTGCTTGACGGTTTGGAAACTTGTAAAGAGACATTATTTTAATAGAAACACATAAGTCGCTGCGTTTGTTTGGTTCGAGTGTTCGAGAACCAATACCATAGAAAGAAATCATGGAAGCATGGCAAATCAGTCGTATCGAGAAAAACTTTTACGCCCTTACTCGATACACTATATGCAACACACTCTTCCTAGCAATCTTTCTGGAGAAAGACATGATTTCTTCAGAAGATTTCCAAAAAATGGTAACTAAATTTTTCATTCATAAATAAATAAAAAATACAACACGTAAATATTACTTTCGTAAAAATTTATAGGAAATAAAAGGCCTTATGGAGATAGCTAGGGCCGCTTACTTTTATCAGTTACTTTTCTCACGAAAGGGAGCATACGAAATTTTACTTAGCGCTCTAAAGGAAACCAAACAAACTGGTGCACTTGCAATTCTAACCACGGGATCTTGTAAAATCATTGGCAATATCATATATAACAAGAAAGAACAAATTGGCCTTGGTTCTCATTTGACCAAAGTATTCATTGGTAAATTCAGCAGTCGTAGTGTAGCAGTTAAACGAGTAAATCGCACCAGAATTAGAACAGATAGGATCGAGAAAGAAATTGAAATTATGATTAAATTGGATGAACATAAAAATATTGCCAGATACTTTTTTCATGAGAAAGATGAGTCTTACGTTTTCATAGCGATGGAGTTATGCAGCTGCAATTTGGTGCAGTGGGTTGAAGGTGTACATGTAGACATTGGAATATCGCATCATAAAATACTTAAACAGTGTGCCAGTGGAATAGCTCATATCCATCGCAACAAGCTGATTCATCGTGATATAAAACCTTCTAATATCCTTGTGACTTCAATGGGCCAAATAAAAATTTCTGACTTTGGTATTTCCACAATGCTCCTTGAAAACGCATTATGTAGCTCTTCTGAATTAAGAGGCCCCAGTTCTTTCAGTTGGATGGCTCCAGAACTTAACTTATCCAAGAAACTACCGGTAATTATTTAAAGTTAATATAATAACGGTTAATACGAAATTTAAAAATTGTCTTTGTTTCAGCAGACATCTGCAAGTGACGTATTTTCACTGGGGTGCGTATTTCACTTTGTGTTATCTGGCGGGTGTCATCCATTTGGCGAGAATGTTCGTATGCAGAATGTACGTATTACACAAAATGATCCAATTAAATTCAACGAACCAGGTTCTGTGCTAATTAATGAAGACTATCTTCAACTGATTGTTCTCATGATTAAACCCACACCTGTTCAAAGACCTAGTGCTGAAGAAATTTTGGGGTCATTGCGTCACAAATTGATCAAAGAGGATGCTATATTTCATCACGCCAAGGTAAACAACTTATTTGTCCTGGTATTTGGACAACAATTTGCAATGAGACTTTAACAAATAAATTGTACGTTTCAGGATGCTCGTGTCAAAGAAAAAAGTATTCCTTGTCAGCAAACTAAAATTATTGATGCTCACCTGAATTACTCCAGGAGGAAAAAAGTAATTCAATTGATTATGTACATATTAAATTATGTATTACTTGTGGATAGAATAATTAGCTGTTGTGCTTCTCGTGTCAGGAAAACTACCTTCAAAGGGCATTATCTTTTACTTCGAATCCCCCAGAAAAAGTTGCTACACTCACACGTAAAGATAGCATGACTACACTGGATTCCGGCCTGGGAAAAACAGTAAGTACCACCGAAAGTTTCAAGAAAATGTGAACTACGAATATATCATATAGCCGAAAATTTACCTGGAATGTATTAAATAATGTTTTTTCTACACTAATTTTGTAGGAAATCAATTATTTTAATCAAGAACCGATCCAAGAAGACGATCTGCATACATCACAGTTGGTAGGTCACAAGCTAATCTAAACAGTCTAGAACCACGTATCAATTTAGGCACTTAAGATAATTAATTCTCGCGATTGATTGGAATTAAATTTAAGTGCACAGTAGCCCAATAAATTTTAAAACCTGAAATAATCAACAGCTTGATTTTCGGATATAAAGTCCAAAACTAAGTTTGGGGGTTTCTTAGATAACTAATTTCGAAGTTCAAAAAATTAAAACCTTTAAATAGTGCAACAAAAACCTAATAGTGGACTTTAAAACAATATTTAGTTAGAAGCGTATTTTTACTCACTTAATATACACACGGTACTAGAGTGCTAGAAAAAAGTTTATCGTGATCAAAAGAATAATAAAACTTCAAAAAATAAACTTTTTTTCCTCAGAAGGGCATACCGATTTTTTCGAAAAAAAAGAAAAGGTATTGCACGGATTGTAGAGTTTCAGTGTTCTACAATTAAGTTTGTTTGTCTACAAAAGTAAAAAATTATTATTTCCATTCTTACAAGTTTCAGGGAAACATTGCATCTAATTTATCATATGCGGAAGAGGTCGAAGTCAAAACACCACAAATTATTGAAAGTCTCAAGACAGTGACCACACTGCCAAAGGAATCAAAATCGGTTTCATCATTCAGTGATTTGTGCCAGGTATTTAACACTTTTAAGCACACATTCCTTTAAGTACTAGAATTTGACAATTTTTTAATTTTATTTTCAAGATTTTGGAACGTGTGAATGAAAACGTTGAGAAGATTGTAGTGGTACTTAATGACAAAATGCACGAACAAGTATGTTCATAGTTTCCTTTAAAATGTGGTTTAGAAATGTGTAAATTAAGCAAAATAATGTATGGATTCGAACAGGTTAACACGGAACAATTGTCTGGTCCACTGCAAAGTTCATTCATTGAACCCATACCTTCTTTGGGCCCGGAAAGATCTTTGCCAGAAGAAAGCAATTTTGAACAAATATTTTGTGAACAGAAATATACAAAAAATCCAACACACCTTACTACCACAGCAAGTGTTCCTCAAACAATTTGTATTGATAAATGTGATGAGAAACCAATGCCTTTAGATAAGGCAAAAGACTTCATTGTATTGGAAGAGACGGCATCAAAAATGCTTTACCAAAAATCTTCAAATATTAAACAAAAACTCACAAACGTAATCCAAAATCCGTAATTTTTATCATTTAAAAATACTACAAGTACTATGTTTAAGTTTTTTATCTTGAATCATTTGCCGCTATAAACAACTATAATATTTACCTTACCAAAGTTCCCATTGCTTTATTTTAACAGGATTGGAATGACATGGTGGTGGAAAACCAAAAGTGTGAGAATGACGTAAGTAAAGTATGAGAGAGGATCATATAGTCTTTTCAGTAGCTATATGCTAGCAAGGAATTCACGGCTTCCTCCAATCCATTATACTTGTGTATTGTTACTCATTTGCAGCGCTAAACAGCAATAATATTTACTTTACAAAAGTTACCATTGTTTTATTTTAACAGGATTGGAACGAAAATGCAGTAGATAAGCAAAACTGTAAAACTAACGTAATGGAGAACCCAAAATGTGAACCTGACGTGAGTAAATATGAGAAAGGTTCACATAGTCTTTTAAGTAGCAATATGATAGTAACGAAATCACGGCTGCTTTCAATCTACTATAGTTGTTTATCGTTGCCCATTTGCAACGATGAATATCAAAAATATTTACCTTACAAAAGTTAACATTGTTTTATTTTATCAGGATTGGAACGAGAATGCAATGGATTGGAACGAGAGCCAAAACTGTGAAAATTACGTCAAAGAGGACCAAAACTGTGAAAATTACGTCAAAGAGGACCAAAACTGTGAAAATTACATAATGGAGAAGCAAAACTGTGAAAATTACGTAATGGACAAGCAAAACCGTCAAAATTACGTAATGGACAACCAAAACTGTGAAACTAACGTAAGTAAAGCATGAGAAAGATTCATTTTAGTGTTTTAAGGACCGATATAACAGCTAAACTAATCCACGGCTTCCTCCAATTCACTATAGTGGTTTATCGTTACTCATTTGCAACGATAAACAAGTGTAATATTTCCTTACAAACGTTTAAATTGATTTATTTTAACAGGATTGGAACAAGAAGGTAATGGAGAGGCCAAACCTTGAAAAGAACGTAAGTAAAGTTTGAGAAAGGTTCATAAGTGTTTTATGTAGCGATATGATAGCAACAAAACCACGACTTCCTCCAAATCTGGTAGTTAACCTTGATAGTGGCTGGAGAAGCTTGGTTCGCAGAGGTTGAAAGGAAAATATTTTATCAATTGAGAGTTAATAATTTTTGCACATTTTACTTGAAACTGGATTGAACTAAAACTGAATTTAGCTAACTGTTTATTGACTTTGTTTTTGGTTTGTAGATACAAACGAAACAACCTGTTCCAAAATCCAAGACCAAATGTGAAGGGAGCATTTGGCGAAAATTGTTGAAACCTAATTAAAGGGGTAAAATCAAAAAAAAATAGAGAGAGGTTCGTTGTTAAGTCAATTTTATTTCATTACTAATTTGTCCCTTTCTCAAAACTGTCAAATTTGTTCAAATATAGTCACCACGGATTTCCGTTGCTTTAGCACGTATGGACGTTGGGTTGTATTTAGCTTAACGATCAAACTTACACTTAGGTGTTATGGTATTGGAACTTCTAAAATTAGGTTTATTGTGACATTTATACATTAACTTACTTGTAAAAATTAATCATCAAAACATGTTTTAAAATGTTTTCTAAAATGGGTCTGTACATTATTTATCCTAAAAACTTCAAAACACTGCCAGATTTGAGTTTAAAATCTCACAAAACTTTATAACCACCTTAACTGTAGTCTTGCTTAACCTGAAAACTAAAAGCACCCCCCCCCCCCGACCAATCCACCCCCGCACCTCCACCTGAAAGCACTATATCCCACAAGCGCACCCCCTGCACCCCCGCACACCCTTGTTAAACCTGTGGCATCGTGATCCTTTATTAGAAACCAAATACGTGAAAATTATCGTTACAGGCAAATATCCAACATTGCACTTTGTCAACATGTAAATTTTGCTAACAATGAATTTTGCCAACACGGCCATTTGCTAACAATGCATTTGCTAACAATACATTTGCTAACATTGCAACTTGCTAAGATTACAACTTGCCAACATTTAACACTCGATTTAAAATATTCAGTTGTGTAAGGGTTATGTTGGGTTAGGTTAGGTTGCAAGAGTTGGATTGGATTAAATTTTAAAAAAAAACAAGTAAACCATATCTTTGCAAGAGTTGGGTTGGATTTACCCCCAAGTGGAAAAGCTGCGCCGTGCCGAATCAAGAGTTGAGTTGTGTCTTGGGCCAACTATAACAGCAGCATGTTGGAATGGACAGTTAGCATCTAGCATTTTGGTTAGTTTTAGTGTTGGTATCTTGAATATTGGCAACTTGCATAGTTAGCAAATAGCCATCTTGGTAAATGCATTGTTAGCAAATGTTAGATAATCGCCGTGACACGAAAATTATACATGTACAGACATATAGCCAAAAACTGCTGATGCAGTATTGTCCGACCTAAGTACTATACTCGGTCTTGTTCTTAATAAATAAATAAAGCAGGTTTAATGTTAGCTTTTCTGACACCTAAGGAATTTGTTTGGACTGATAAATAAATCCAATTGAATAAACACGGAAAATTTTCTTGTTAACATAGATTGATTAAGTGGCAGAATGTTACTTTGTAAGATCACCCGATAATTGGGTTTACAAATTATGTCTGTCTGTAGATATATCCATCCGTCGGTATCAGCGATATCCTTTACAGTGCTCAACCAAATTACGTGAAACTTGATATATACATTTATATGGTATTTTGAAAGTATGGGACAAATCGGGTTATTGCTAAGGAGAAACGGCCAACTACTACACCCGTTTGAAGTGAGAGATTTTTTGTTGTGTCAATCGATAAATTAAACTATTGTCATCAACCGTTGTCCAGACGTTACATCCTAAAATTCCATAGTTTTTTAATTAACGCATACATGCTTTTTGGACGGAAAAAAGTCATACCTATACCATGATACACATCTGGCACTTTTTCACTAAAGGTTTACCTATTTTTTTCTTATCAGTATTTCAGTATGTAGAACGGAGAAAATTTATTACTTAAATACATCAAGTGAATAATAGTAATAAATAATATGTTGAATATTGTAAATTAATATATTCTGATAAGCCTAATTGGTTTTTTATTCAACATTTTTTTAAAAACATTCTCTGCCTAAACCGTTATGTAAGTTGCAAAAGGTTATCGTTAGAATTTGCAAGATGGACATGGTAGACATGATTTGGATGACTGGTCACTTTGATGAAATACTGGGTTCTTATAACCATACATATCTGCTATTGGCGTTTCCTGTAAAAAAATACAATCGACAATTACTTACTAAGCTAAAATAAATAAAATAAATACAGCTTAAATTGAAATTTGTAAGGAACTTCCGCATACCTTAAATACTGTCGTTATATATTGATGAATAAGAGAGGCTGTTGGATGTTCTGGAAACCAGTTGGTAATTCTGGACAAATACTTGGTCCGAAGATATTCTCTAATTTCATTAGCAAAGCCCCCAGCACCATTATCTAATAACCGGTCAAAATGAATAACCGGTTTAATAAGATCCATGAAATAGGTTGATGGATTGCCTAGAATTTCAATGTGTCCATCCAATGTAACTTCAAATTTGTATCCAAAACGCTCAGTCAAATATAGATGGGACACAAACACCCATTTTCCATCACCAAGTATTGGAACCCCTGTGATTAGAGTTCCATTTGCGGAGTAGTTTCCATGAAATGTTAATAATTGATGGGTCCAAAGGCCGAACTCAATAGTACCATTGCGAATATTTGCATTTAGACCATACAAGTTAGAGCTGTATGACGTGTTCGAATAACCAACGACCTGTTCGTCTCTGATGGTTAAGGTAAGTGTAAAATTATTGGTTGAATGGGAACTTAGATCAACTTCTTTTGAGTTTGGTGGACTGGGATCTAGATTATTATCCTGAAGCCAGAAAGCAAATTTTTCTAGTTTGTTTCTAAGGAAACCTTCAAGGGAATTTTCAACATTTTCAATTTGGGAGGAAGTGGAAGCAATAAAGCTTAAAAGGGAAACCGTAGTAAAGAATAATCTGAACTGCATTTTTGAATTGGATTTGGGATAAAAAACGGGACGGAAAATAAAACTGGCTTTACGATTGACTCAGAAGTTAGTTCTTAAAAACAGCTGAACTTGAATTACAATTGAATGAATTAGAGAAAGGGGAAACCAACTATTTGTTTTTCCGACCGTTAAATTTTGTTTGTGGATTTTGTACGCCTGTTTTTATTAAATTGTAGTCAGTAAATTTGTAAGCAAGATAAAGCGTTTATTAACGTTTTGATTGGTATACAATTTACTTAATTGATTGGTAATTTAGACGACTACTGGTAGTCACACATGTGTACAAATTCCATAAACAAAAATTTTAACGGTCGAAAAAAGACAAATGGGTGGTTTTCAATTACTCTAATTCATATAAGAAGTTCTAGGTGTTTACCAAAGTTGAAGTATACAGTTTACCGAGAAACTCTGATTTTATTGCCAATTGGTCGGATTCTGCTAAAAATTGGTTTAAAGCTAAATTCTGGGAATTTAATTGTAGACTAATTGTTCTCGATACTAATACTTAATATTTTTAATACAAATTTTTCACTTTTATAACAAAGGTTCTGCTTGGATTGGTTATAAAAAAATAATTTATTTGCGGAAAAGTTTTTTTATGTGGCACAAATTCTCTATACGTCATTAAATATAAGCAAATTCAAATGTTTCGAAAAAAATATCGCGATTGCTTTAATCAGTACTGTTTTGTTTTTAACCAAGTAATTAAAACCATAGCTTTAATTACACTTAATAGTAGTTAATTAATACTAACTGTTTTCCATTCATTTTTTTAATGTAAATTATACTTATTGAAATGGGAATTATTTATTATAAAGGATTTTTACATTTATTTAAGCCAGTTAGGGTGAATGAAAGGGATAAAGTATTGTGGTTGTAGTCGCTAAAGTTAGAAAATGAAAAATCAATGTGATAGTTAGCAGCTAAATATTTAATTGCTGTGCTATATAAATAAATAGTAAAAGAGAGAGGAGAGTAAAATAAAATTGTAGGATTTGTGGCTTGGTTAAATATGACTTGCATTGAGACTAGCTTCTAACATGGGAGCTCACTCAAACCTCAAAACTGACAAGCAAAGCAGCATTGCTGTATGGCTGCCTTGTGACGGAGACTTGCACACTGGGCCCTTCTTTGAGAAAAAGGCTACGTACAAATCCATACCATCTCGATAGGCTTCAGTTTTCAAAGAAGGGCCCAGGGTGCAAGTGAGCTGTGCGAGTGGACCAGTTGCACTACTGCTACCAGCACTCTGTCAACGAGCGTGAGCCTTTAGAGCACCACTGGACGATGCTTACCTGTTCATTGTTAGATGCTGCTTGAGTACTTGCATAAGTAACTATCGAATAGGAATTTCAAAGGAAGAGTGCATGGGGCAATTCATCGCCAATCGTTAAATCAAAATAGGAGCTTTAACCTTTAAATTAACAGTTTGATCTATCATATATACAAGTACATAATGCAACATTTATATGTTTGGTTTCTTTGTAAGTTTACAAACGTTTTTCGGTGATTAATTATGTATGTGTAAATATATCAAAAGGAAAAATTGTAAAAAAAACCAATCTTTATAACCTTACTTAAAAATCAATTCCGTTTAATTTGTTTGGGATATTTAAGCTAAATGTTGACACATAAAGAAAGCAATTGTATAATATTTTTGTATCAAAATTGTGTCATTGTATAATAAGTTGTTTATTCAATACTGTGTTTTGTTTTTAACCAAGTTAAATGTTTTAAGCATATTTCGTATGCTCCACAATTTAGCACCCTACAATTATAAAACCAAATTTATAAAGTGCCCATTCAAACATTCAAAACAATCACGTAAACAAATACAAGTAAATAAACCGGACCGGATTTAACTAAAATATTTTTTAGGATAAGCTGAGTACAATATTTAAATTGAAAATAAAGAGCGAAAAATATTCACATTATTTAACCATTCCACTTTAACTTAACCAAATTGCTATACCATTTCTAATTGGCGGAAATTATTATTAACGAAATATGTGTGGGTCAATTCATCGCCAATCGTTACAATTACAATGCTAACCTTGACCGTTGCAATAAAGATTTGATCTCATTCACAAAACTTGAACACAATATTTTTTTTTGGTGTATTCTCTTGAATTTGTATCTAGCTTTACTTTTCAAAATCCGAAAAACCTTAATGAGAAAAAAACTATTGACTGACATTCAATAAAATATCTGTGATTTTTGGCAATTGAATTTAATGAAAAAAATGAAAATAAACCAGTTGTCAGAGTTTAATTTAAGTAAATTGATATACCGATTCTAAATCATGGAGAATATTTACCAGAAAAAACGGGCTGGACAATTCATCGCCAATCCTTGCATTACAATAGTAGCTTTCACCTTTAAAATAACCGTTTAATCTCATACATAAAAATACAGAACATAAATATTTTAGGAACTTAATCACGTTTATTAGTTAACTACATTACGTCAATGGGAAAAGCTATTAAAATTTATAATTTATGATCTGAGAATATTTTCATGTTTCACATTGCACTTATTACATTAAAGCACAAGCGTATAGTTCAACATTAAAGAGGTACTGATTCAACAAAATTATTATGACACAATTTTTTTTGAGGCTTTCTATTGTACTTTTATGAAAACTAACTAAATCAAAAATATAAGAAATTACAAACTCTTTACCACGAAATGTTTTCGTTCAGTAGAAAAAAAATATTACAACTATAAAATATATTTTCCTAATGCGTTTTAAACGCAGCTCTGACAACGAATCCAAGAAGATGGATCTATTGCACTACATTTTACAACAGACAATTTTTTGTGCTTGTAATTAATTAAATAATTAAACCAACGTCTTGATTTAAATTTACATAATTTGTTTCAAATTGTTGGACATAAATCTACATATTCATCAAAATTTAAACAAAAAGGTTTGATCTATATATATATTTTTTTAAACGATATCCTTGACAAAATTACTCTCTTTGTAATTTAAAAAATATATGCAACGTATTTTATTGCACAATACTCCAGTGGAAATAACTATGAAAACTAACCACTATCCTTAGGTCCAACGTCGATAAACGACTACTGGGATGATCAAGGTTCTCCTGTCATTCCTTCCAAGGAAAATATTAACAAAGTTATTAGGAAGGCCTGTAGCCAGCACTTCTCCTTCAGCATTTGCTTGTCTTAACCATGGGTGTGTCGTTAAGTGTTCTTTTATCGTGTTCATAATACATTTCCAAACACAGATAAACTATTTTTCTAATATCTAACTTTGGATTTAACATTAACACAAAGCAGGTTTGTTTCGTAAATTATTTGATCACATTTTTGCAAAATGTTTGGCGATTTTAAGCGCGCATTAAATCCAAAACTATTAACAAATATTTTTGTTACTAGCGTAATTTCGTCTTATAAACGATATTTTGCATATCTGGCATCCTGAAATACTATTTTTAAAGCTTGAATACTTTTTGAGCTTACCAATATGCCAATGCATTGTGTGTTACTTTAGTATATTTATATTGGACGTTTTTGATTCAAGTATTTAACTGAACAGTTAGAATTACAAATATTTATCTGTGCATTTTATAAAAAACTCACTGAACTATTTGTTGTTTTAAGTACTTAGTTTAAACACAAATAATCATTTTTTTACAATTATTTAATTTAATTTATTGCACTCTTATTTATAATTTGACTTGTCAATTCGAACATTCAATTCCCAAACTTCAATTTCATCAACAACCTGTTTTGATCCGTACGATAAGAAATATTTTATAGCTATTAATTTCTGAAGTTATTTAATTATACTTTCAGCTTTACATAAAAACACTGACTGGCATACACAAAACAGTGGAACTTATAAACTATATTAGATATGATTTAAAGTTCACTCTAGTTTTACATTGAACTGTGTAACAAATAAAATTTCTAACCTTAATATGTATTTTTTTAAATTAACGAAACGCATAATATTTCGCCTCAACATTTAACTCCAAATTTAAAAAAAATAGTTAACTACAAGACGATTTTTAGACATTCTTTGATTTTTTCTGTGTACATATTTAGGATTTTGAGTTGAAATACACCGTCTGCAAAAAAATAGTTAATAAAACTAAATTAGTTTGTTATAGATAAGCCAAGTTACATATAAATCAACTATAAATGCTTACTAAAACACGTCATAGTATGCCTGTGCCTCTTTCATGGATGATCCATCCTGATGAAAACCCCACTTTTCTGCAGCCATTCTGAAGAAATATCTTGAGAATTCGAAAATGTGTTGCAGTTTAAAAAAAATATTAGTATTTAAGACAATATAAAGAAATATAAAAACTAGATGAAAAATTTTATTTTACTTTTCCAAAATTATACGCATACCGATTAAAAGATATTTCTGATTATTGATAATGAATATATCTTCCCTATCTTTACTATCACTTTATTTTTTAAATTAGCATATACCTTGACAAAATATTATTAATCAACAACTTTGATGTTGGCGGAGATGACTAATCCAATGTGAATGATTCAACAAAGTTCAACAACATTTTCCAATACATAACACCTAACGAAAGTAGAACAAGCTGTCAAAATGTATTAGAAAGGTATTGTCAATAAACTGTTGCCCAATCAAAATAAAACTACATAATTTTTTTTTAAACTTTGGGTAAATATGGAATACGATGAAAACCTGTGGGCTCTAAATTTTGACTCTGATTAATCATGCCTTTAAAATAAACAAAGTCTACATGACCAAGCAAAAGATGATGTCAACTATATCGTATATATGTAATTTAAAGGTAGGACTGACGCAACTGCTTAATATGGATCACAGTATATTAATCCAGTTTCACGGTGATTAACTTCAACAAATAAATGTATGTTTCACCAAAACGTAACCTCTGCAATAAATATAATCCTTTTGCTCCACTAAAAGTAATGACTATTACATGTTTGCGTGAATCGTGTTAACAATGGGTGTTAAATATGATGACTCAGTGGTGTATTAAAAACATAAATGGATAAGCTTTACTGCCAACTGACTTCCTGTTTTCGGTTTGTGCGTCAATGAAAGATTTAAATGAGCAAATCATTGAAATATTTCTCTAGTATTGGTATAAATAGCGGGAGTAGCTTAGGTTTAGAGCATTACTACAAGCCCTTGCACAGTCACGTATTCACTTAGGCCCACAACCAAAATATATTCCTGTATTTTGTTACACAGCTTAGCCAGTGGAAACTTCCAAATATGCCGTATTTGTTTAAAAAATAACTTTTTTTTTCAGAATTAGGATTTGTAACTAAAATTATCCCATTTATATTTTTTGCAGTGAGCCACGTTATCTTTACCACTACACTGATTTCAACACAATTGGAATTTTATTTAGGAGTGGTTACATCAGGAAATCGGAAAAATATGGAACCGGGGACGCAGTATTTGGTGACGGTGTCTACCTCACCTCCATTCCGCCGTATTTCTCTACAGATACCATTGTCCAGAACAACTGGGATGATAATGCTAAAATGAACGAAGCGGTCAAAATTAAGACAAGTGGTGCAATTCAGATTCCATACTCAGCATTACCCGGGGTGAAGAAAATGGGAGAAAGGATGGGGAGAGATGTGTGGGTATATCCAGACCGTGGCGCGACGCTTCGCCAAAACGACGTTTGACCAACGTCACTTCACCAAAAAAATATTTTTTTGAACGACACTTAACCAAAAACAAATTTTTGGGCGACGACACTTGACCAAATCCAATTTTTTCACTAACGACGTTTGACCAAAAAATAATTTATGGTTAACGACACTTCACCAAATCAAAAAAATACGTCATCTAGCCACAAAGTAAGTTATAAAATTATGAGCAGCGGATTGACTACATTAGTAGATTGTGTAATGTAGCGACAAAAATTGTTTCGGTCAAATATTGGTCAATGCTGTTTCAAATAAGCTGACCGTAATTTTTTAAGTTTAAAACTCATTCAGTTAAGTGTAACCCTGTTAGGAATCCCAGTGCATTGGAACAATAAGCAAGGGTAAGAAACTTGGTATTATGAAGAATGCCAACTTCCAGAGTGATAAAGTCGCTTGTTGTAGCATTAATTGTAATTTGTATTTTTGGTAAACACCACACTTATTAATTAATGCACATTTTGAAACTTATCAATATTTAGAAAATATTTGGCTAACCGTCGTGCGTCATTTATATTACTTTTGGCCAGACGTCGTAAGCAAATTTTTGTAATTTGGTCAATCGACGTATCTGAAAAATATTTTTTTGGTCAAATGTCGTGCTTCAAGTAGCAAGGTGATTTTCTTCGAAAAAATGCAAATTTGGTGCACCGTCGTTTTGGCGAAACGTCGGACAATCATCCAGACAATATAGCTTTGAATGGAATAGGAGTGAAATATGAGTATCGTGAGATTAGAAGTGAGGAGCCTCTTGGGTAAACCTGAACGGTTGCTTGATGGCCTTAGTGGTCTTGTAATACCACAAATTATATGCTTTTGAAAGAAATAAAAACGATTTAGAGTTTAAGATAATTGTGTGATTTATTATTCTGCTACCACTAATTTTTCTAACAAATGTATAGAAGTCAATAAAAAATAATCAAATTTACCAAAAATAAAGTTTAGAATTTAACATGAATTTTGTCGAAGTTGATTTTTTAAGTAATATGGCAAGAAAATATGTGTTCCTAAATTGACACGCCAATTCCAACAGCACCATATACGCCAAATATAGGTGGGTATTAAATGTGCATATGGTACACTTACACAAATTTTCTTTCATTTTTAATACGTTCTGATCTGTTTAACAAATTCCGCCATAGTTTCCCTTTTAGCTTTACATATGAAGCATAAAACAAGCTGATAATGTTTAGATAAACACGCAAAAACCCTTTGTATTTCTAAAGCGGTAACATTATCATCGATTCTATGATGCTATTCTACTTGTAAACTAATTAGTGTTTTATTCTGTTTTTCATACAAGTCCATAAATTTTAACTGATAAGGAACAAGCTGCAAAAGGGATTTAAATATTTTATTTTTAAATATTCTGAAAATTGGCTATTAATATTACGTCATTTTAAAAGAATAAGGAAGTATGGCAACATTTACGAAAAACTACCAATCCCCTGAAGTTTCAAGGTTATTTACAAGTCAACTCATATCATCTAATAATTAATGGAATCCTGTAGCATAGCTGATTTAATTGTTAGGACTATGGGAATAAATTTAGTAAAAGAAATCGTCATTAAAATTTACATATTATGAATAAAAACTCGGACAAAATATTTGATAAGCATTCGTTAAAAATCAATGAGGGTTTTTACTTGATGGAGACACTAATCAGTTTTTTGTTGAATGTGATTAGTCTTGAATAATTTATTTTAGTTGCTCATTACGTTCCCCATGTCAATACTTTAGAATTAATGTCAAAGTCTCGATTGTCTAATCCTATGCACAACTTCTCAATATACTTCAGGTATTAAGGTCTGATGTAATTGAGAATATTATTTAATATTGATAATTATGATGTTAACCTATATTTATGGTATGATCAAGTGTAAATATATAATAATTATTAAATAAATATTTAATTCTACAATGTTTTTTTCACCATTTTTCACTTCAATCACATTTGCTTAAATTAAAGGCAACATGTTATAGATTATTGTAAGGAAATTATAAAATGCTACATTCATAATTTTTATTAAACTCGTTCTAATAATCCCCATTTTTTGTGAATCTACAACTTCAAAACTATTTCCTGTCTAAATCTTTATCTCAGTTGCGGAAACTTGTCGTTGAAATTTGCAAGATGGACATGGTGGACACAACTTGGATGTGAGAAGTTTGGAAGACTGGTCATTTTGATGCAATAATGGGATCTTATAACCATACATATCTGCTATTGGCGTTTCCTGTAAGAAAAATAAAATGTGAAAATAAATAATAGAAATACAGCCTAAATTGAAATTTGTAAGGAAGCATCATAAGCATCATAAGGAAACATACCTTGAACACTGTCGTTATATATTGATGAATTAGAGAGGCTGTTGGATGTTCTGGAAACCAGCTGGTAATTCTTGACAAATACTTGCTCCGAAGATAATCTCTAATTTCATTAGCAAAGCCCCCAGCACCATTATCTAATAACCGGTCAAAATGAATAACCGGTTTAATAAGATCCATGAAATAGGTTGAAGGATTGCCTAGAATTTCAATGTGTCCATCCAATGTAACTTCAAAGTTGTATCCAAAACGCTCAGTCAAATATAGATGGGATACAAACACCCATTTTCCATCACCAAGTATTGGAACTCCTGTGATTAGGGTTCCATTTGCGGAGTAATTTCCATGAAATGTTAATAATTGATGGGTCCAAAGGCCGAACTCAATAGTCCCATTGCGAATATTTACATTTAGACCATACAAGTTAGAGCTGTATGACGTGTTCGAATAGCCAACGACCTGCTCGTCTCTGACTGTTACAGTAATTGTAAAATTATTGGTTGAATGGGAACTTAGATCAACTTCTTTTGAGTTTGGTGGACTGGGATCTAGGTTATTATCCTGAAGCCACAAAGGAAATTTTTCCAGCTTGTTTGTAAGGAAACCTTCAAGGGAATTTTCAACGTTTTCACTTTGGCAGGAAGTGGAAACTATAAGGCTTAAATGTGACAAGGTGAAAAGGATGATTCTGTACTGCATTTTTAAATTGGATTTGGGATAAAAATGCGACTGAAAATAAAACTGGCTTTACGTTTGACTCATATATTGGTTTTTAAAAACAGCTGAGCTTGAAGTAGAATTGAATGACTTAAAGAAAGGAAAAACCTCCCATTTGGTTTTTTTCGACCGTTAAATTTTCTTTGCGGATTTTTTACGCCTGTTTTTTATTAATTGTAATCAGTTAATTTGGAAGCAAGATAAAGCAATTCTTGACGTTGATTGGTATAAAAATTATTTTAGACGACTACTGGTACACACACACACATGTTTACAAATTCTATAAACAAAAACTTTAACGGTCGAAAAAAGACAAATGGGTGGTTTTCAATTACTCTAATTCATATAATTAGTTCTAGGTTTTTACCAAAGTTGAAGTATATAGTTTACCGAGAAACTCTGATTTTATTGCCTATTGGTCGGATTCTGCTTAAAATTGGTTTAAAGCTAAATTCCGGGAATTTAATTGTAGACTAATTGTTCTCGATACTAATACTTAATATTTTTAATACAAATTTTTCACTTTTATAACAAAGGTTCTGCTTGGATTGGTTATAAAAAAATAATTTATTTACGGAAAAGTTTTTTTATGTGGCACAAATTCTCTATACGTCATTAAATATATTTTTTTTGTATATTCTCATAAAACATATATACTAACATCCGCATAAAAAAAGATTATCTCTTTGTAATATCTACCTGTTATATAATTATGTAATGCAAAACGAGACGAGCGGCACTTTTTTAGTTCCGGTGTTAGTTTAAATGATTTTCTTTTCGACTAAAAGCCACACATTTCTTTAAAACATTTGTAAAATGCACAATACAAAAAATATATTTTAGCTCAAAAAGTTTTTTTAGCAAGATTTTATTGATAAAAATATTTATTATTAGGAGTTCCCAACTGTGACTATTACATCAAGTCACTTGGTAGAAATTAAAAGTTATTTATATGTAACTTACATCACATGGTATCTTAATACACAAAATAATATCAACCTTGAATTTTGTATCTAGCTATACTTTTCATATTTCGAAAAACCTTAATGAGAAAAAACTATTGACCGACATTCAATAAAATATCTGTGATTTTTTGGTAATTGAATATAATGAAAAAATGAAAATAAACCAGTTGTCAGAGTTTAATTTAAGTAAATTGCTATACTGATTCTAAATCTTGGAGAATATTTACCTGAAAAAATGGGCTGGACAATTCATCGCCAATCGATGCATTACAATAGTAGCTTTGACCTTTTAAATAACCATTCGATTTTATGCATAAAAATACCGAACATGAAATTTTTTAGCAACATAATTACATTTATTAGTTAACTACATTACCTTAATTAGAAAAGCTATTAAAATTTATAATTTATGATCTGAGAATTTTTCAGTCCGTATTTTCATGTTTCACATTGCACTTATTACATTAAAGCACAATGGGACGGTTCAACATTAAAGAGGTACTGATTTAGGAAAATTATCATGTCACAGATTTTTTGGAGGCTTTTCATTGTACTTTTATGAAAACTTATTACGCAAAATATATAAGAAATTAGAAACACTTTACCCCGAAATGTTTTGGTTCAGTAGTAAAACTTAATATTATTACAATTTTAAAATATATTTTCATAATGAATTTCAAGTAATTATTCAAAACGCAGCTACGACAACATATCCCAGAGGCTAGATCTGCTGCACTACATTTTACAACAGACAATAATTTGTGTGCTTATAATTAATTAATTATTAAACCAATGTCTTGATTTAAATTTACATATTTTGTTTCAAGTTATTAGACATAAATCTACATATTCATCAAAATTTAAACAAAACGGTGTGATCTATGTAAGTTTTTAAAACGATATCCTTGACAAAATTACTATCTTTGTAATTAAAAAAATAATATGTAACGTATTTTATTGCACAATACTCCAGTGGAAATAACTATAAAAAATTAACCACTATCCTTAGGTCCAACGTCAATAAACGACTACTGGGATGATCAAGGTTCTCCTGTCATTCCTTCCATGGAAAATATTAACAAGGTTCTTAGGTAGGTCTGTAACCAGCACTTCTCCTTCAGCATTTGCTTGTCTTAACCATGAGTGTGTCGTTAAGTGTTCTTTTATCGTGTTCATTATACATTTCCAAACACAGATAAACTATTGTTCTAATATCTAACTTTGGATTTAACATTAACACAAAGCAGGTTTGTTTCGTAAATTATTCGATCACATTTTTTGCAAAATGTTTGGCGATTTTAAGCGCGCATTAAATCCAAAACTATTAACGAATTTTTGTCACTAGCGTAATTTCGTCTTATAAACGATATTTTGTATATCTGGCATCCTGAAATACTATTTTTAAAGCTAGCATACTTTTTGAGCTTACCAATATGCCAATACATTGTGTGTTACTTTAGTATATTTATATTGGACAATTTTGATTCAAGTATTTAACTGAACAGTTAGAATTACAAGTATTTATCTGTGCATTTTATAAAATACTCACTTAACTATTTGTTGTTTTAAGTCTATAGTTTAAGCAAAAATAATCATTTTTTTTACAATTATTTAATTTAATTTATTGAACTCTTATTTATAATTTGACTTGTCAATCCGAACATTCAATCCCCAAACTTCAATTTCGTCAACAACCTTTTTTGACCAGTACGATAAGAAATATTTTATAGCTATTAATTTCTGAAGTTATTTAATTATATTTTCAGCTTTACATAAAAACACTGACTGGCACTGACACAAAACAGTGGAACTTATAAACTATTTTAGATACGATATAAAGTTAACTCTAATTTTACATTGAACTGTGTAACAAATATAATTTCTAAGCTTAATATGTATTTTTTTTAAATTAACGAAAGGAATAATATTTCGCCTCAACATTTAACTAAAAAATTAGTTAACTTCAAGACGATTTTTGGACATTTTTTGATTTTGTCTTTGTACATATTTAGGATTTTGAGTTGAAATACACCATCTGCAAAAAAAAAGTTAATAAAACTAAATTAATTTGTTATAGATAAACCAACTTAGATTTAAATCAACTATAAATGCTTACAAAAACACATCATAAAATGCCTGTGCCTCTTCCATGGATGATCCATCCTGATGAAAACCCCACTTTTCTGCAGCCATTCTGAAAAAATATCTTGGGAATTCGAAAAAGTGTTAAGAAAATATTAAGAAACACAAAAACTAGATGAAAAATTGTATTTTACTTTTCCAAAATTATAAAGATATTTCTGATTATTGATAATGAATATATCTTCCCATTCTTTACTATCCCTTTATTTTAAATTAGCATATACCTTGACAAAATATTAATAATCAACAAAACATATCAATATTTGATATGGGTTTCTCCCAAAATTAGCTGAACAGAATAATAGTCATTTCTTAAGTAAGTTTGCGTGCACTGCTTCAGTTCCCTTTGACCACTTGTACTAGAGTGAGCAACACTTCACAAATGCTGGTATGCTGAGTAAGTATTGTTTCCACAGTGGGAAAACTAAATAGCACAGGGATTCATAGACTAGTTAGTTTATTGACGTTGCTCACGATATTCAAGTTGTGTGAAGATGTATAATGGGAGAATTTGGGTTCTCCGGAATTTTGTTTCGTAAGAATTTTGTACAACATTCAATTTTGCAGTTTTGATGAAAATTTTCACACAGCCATTATCCAATTTCCCGGATGTCATTTCCAGTTTATTGTCAATAATATGCTCAAGAATGTACATACCTTGGTATGGTAGGTGTTAAAATGTGTACTTTGCATGTTTGTGTGTAAATATTTTAAAAAACGAAACGAAGTCGTAAAAAAATTATAATAAATCTCCAAAAAAATACGAGAAATAAGAATTTCATTTTTATTTTCCTCACTTATCTCTTATTTCTTGGCATAATCAAACATTTTTTAATCACAAAAAAGCATTGCAATTTGCAGCAGCACATTTTACCACAATTACGTTAAAATTATTTACAGCTTCAATAAATTAACTTTGGATATTTTGAAACAGGATACACAATCAGTTTATGATGCACATTTTCACTAGAGGTCATTTTTACACATTTTGACGAAAACTTCTAATTAAAATGTTTCACAATTGTAAAGTGTTCAATATACTAACACTGCATACATAACCTGAAACTTACCATTCAAAGACTTGTCACATGTTTTTATCAATACAAAATTTACTAAATAAATTGTCATCTTATTTTTTTTTAATATTGCAAAATATTTACATGATATTTGGACGGCCCCTTATAATCATACTTAAATATGAGAACAGCATCTGGTGTGACCTACATAAATGTGTTTCATCTCATAAGCCAATGAATGATACGATTATATCAAATTGCTGGAACATATGGTATGATGACGTATGGGGATGTTCATACAACGCGTTTATTTAAATACATTTGATTGATTGATACATAATTGATTACTCACTTGCTGATCTGCTAGCGGCAGTTATCTGACTTCCCCTATTAGTATTATCGATGTTGTAAGATAATCATGATAATTTCAATTAAGTTGATAACGCAGAGGATAAAGTTTTTTTTACAGTTAAATTTGTCTTCTTTCGTGTATGATAACTATTTTCGATTTACGCTAAATTCATTCACAGTGTCATTTCATATTTTTGCCATTTTGTTGTTCATATATTTTTGAAAACATGTGGTACAGTAATACATTTTACTACCACATAATACTTTTTAAGCTAACATATGTATGTTATTGTTTATTAAAGCTTTGATTGGTAAAACAATTACTTTTAGACGACTACTGGTACTCACACATTTGTCCAAAATCCACAAACAAAAAAAATTAACGGTTGAAAAATAGACAAATGGGTGTTTTTCAACTTTTTTAATTCGTATACTTCGTTTTTACCTTTTACGTTTAATGGTGACGTTATTTTTACAAACTTGATCAAGTTATCAAACTTTTGATGGAAGAACATGCCGAATTTCTTAAAGTTACATTTTTTAAAATAAAAATCCACAAAACTACCCAAATTTCAGTTTTTTGGGTAAATTATTTCGTTGCTGTCCTTTCCCTTCTAAAAAATCTTGCTAAATAGTAGGGTAATTGATTTAACAACAATTCATCCAAAAAATATTATCTCTTCAGAATTTACTTTGGGTAGCAAGTTTTGTTTAATAAAAAATTACTAGAATGAAACAGAACATTTTGCTTCAGATAACTAGAACAAATAACACATTTTTAAACGATTGAGCTAATTTACATTTTAAGCTCAACTACCCTATCATAATTATAAACCAAATAATTATTAAATAAACGTTTATGAAGATTTTTAGTACACTTTCGCTTTTGTCACCCTTATCCTTTAACTTACATGCATACATTGCTTACATAAATAGTTACGATTTATTTATTTTTAGTACAGTATTTTACAATGTATGGAATGCGCATTAATGAAGCCCAATTACATTCTTTAGTTTTAATAACCTTAACCGAAACATACATATTTGTGTAATTTTTAACATAACAATTTACTTATATCCACAATATTACAGCAAACTTGAGTTTTAAATCTAGCTAAGCTTTTAAAACCCCAAAGTACATTAATAAGAGTAAACTTTTGACCGGCATTCATAAAAATATGGTACGTTTCTGTAAATTGAATACATTGTAGCAACTTGAAAATAAACTATTTTGTGTACTTTTATTTAAGTCAAATTTCTTTGTCACTTTGAAATCGCGCGGATTGTATTTCAAAGGAGAAATGTATGGAACAATTCATCGCCAATCGTTAAATCAATATAGGAACGTTAACCCTTAAAATAACAGTTTGAGCTCATACATAAAGCTACATAACACAGCAATAATATGTTTGATTTCTTTGTAGGGTTATGGAAAGGAAAATCTTCGATCTTTATGACCTTACTTAAAAAACAATTTTGTTTAATTTGTTTTTGATATTTAGGCTAAATTTTGACACTAAACCTAAGCCATAATGTAATGTTTTTGTATCAATATTGTATCATCGTATAATAAGTTGTCGATTTTGGGACGGTAGCACACGTTTTATATATTTATACATGTACATAAAACATATTTAATATAACTCGGCCGCAATACATTTTACAACAAAGAATTATTCTAAAATAAAATAAAATATTTCAGTCCTTTTTTTCTCGTGGACGTACAATTTTTTGTGATCAAAGTTAAGTTTTAAGATTTCCTTAAACATTTTATGTATACATATGTATATATTTGCTATATTTGATTACTTTCTGACCAGTTAAGAGTATTTTTGTTTTTAAGTGTAAAAGTTGTAGCCACTTGTGAAACTGTTTAGAATATACGGTTTTACGTACTTTTCTGTTGTAAAATCGAATTATAAATGTTTTATTTAAATCTTAAAACTCGCCAACATTATTTTTTTTATTAAGTTAGTGGTGTTCTTCTTTGGAACGCATATAAAAGCCACACGATTTTTATTTTTCATGAAAAGTTTAGTTAGGTATTCATTAAAATATGTTATTCTTTGTAAATTTAATACCATGTGACAAATGTGTAATAAACCATTGTTAATATTCTGAGAGATAAATGCACGGGACAATTCACAGTCAGTAGTTACATTACAATATAAGCCTTGACCTTTGCGATTAACAATTGACCAAAAACTGTATAAGTGAACAAAATATTTTCTATATATTCCGTATAAAAAATATAAGATTTTTTTGTCGCTATTTCATTGGGTATTTAGACTATATTTCCAATAACCTACTTTAAGTTTTACATTAACAAAAGTATATTGACTTAATTTTACTACCAATGTAGTAAACCGTTTTTGCGTATATTTTACTACACATTTGTATAATATTTAGTGATCATAACTGTAGAAAATCCTAATTTCTAACCAAATGTTTGTTGGTAGCCAGATTTCGTATAATGAACGATGTTTTTCATATCTGGAATACAATTTTATAGTTAGTTTCAATTTTGTTTGCATTTAGAAATGAAATTATATTTATTATAATTATTATAGAAATATTATAAGTTAGAGTTGAGTGGCGTTATTTTTAATTCTACTTTAAATGCTTACTAAAACGCGTCTTACTCTTACTCCTCTGTTTTTACCATGCTTGATCCCTCTGTATGAAAAACCAACTTATCCAAAGCTATTGTAAAACAAGATCCTAAAAAATTAAAATATAAGGTAAAATGGTGTTGTTATTTAATTTTCAATTTAAATAAATAAACAAGTTGAGAAAAAAAAAACTTTTTTACTCCTGCGGAATCCAACTTGTTATGATGCTTCTGATTTGAATTAAGTATTTAATACTTCCCACTGTCACTTTTTTATAAATTAGCAAATAACTTGAAAAAATATTATTAACCAACAAAACAAGCCAATTGTTAAAATAATTTTCTCGCGAATTCAGCAAAGAGCTGAAAAGTAGTAGTTTTGTGTACTGATTCAGTTCACTTTGATCACTTGTATAATAGTGGGCAACTCTTCATAAATGCTGGACTGTTGAGTAGTTTTTTAAATGTGAAACCACAACAGTACAGGTATGAGTGAGACAGGTATGTTGAATAAAAAGCTCTAGAAACTGAATTTGTGTGAAGTGGTATCATGGGATTGTTTGGTTCTCTTCGTTATCGATTTTAATGCATATGTTTTAAAAGCCTGAATACATATAGTTTAAAATCAAATCATTAAGCAGTATTTAAAGCATACGATAATAAATGTTAGTGCAGTTTTATAAAAGGTGTACATGTAATAAATCATTACGTTTCGAATTCTTAGAAATTACCAAAAACCTTTTATTTTGCTACTTTAAACATTAAAGTATTACAACTTTGAAAATTTTCACACGGCTTCTACCCAACTTCCCGGATGTAACATCCTGTTTATAGTAAGTAATATGATGAAGCATGCGTTTTTTATTGTGTTTTCATGTGTAATTTCTTATTTATGAAAAAAGTCATATAAAACGAAGCTATAAATCATGTACGCCAATATGAGAAATAAAAATCATACATTTTCACTTTATTTTGTTTATCTCTTGACATAACCAAAAGTTTCTTAATTATAAAAAAGCATTACAATTTGCGACAGCACATTTTACCGCAATTGGGTTTAAATTACTAACGTTTTTTTTTTGGGTATTTTGCAACAGGTTAAGTGATCAGTTTATGATGCACATCTAGACTAAAGAATTATTTTTATACATTTTGAAAAATATGTACATAAAATGTTTAACATAACAACTGTCAACATTTGTATTACATTCATTTCAACTAATTAGGATAAACTAATATACTCAGTAGCCGATTTGACAAAAGGTTTATTTAATAAAAACATATAGACCTAATTTCATCATAAAACTATAAAATTTACATATTTTTTTATGCATGAACTATTTGGATGTATTTTTCATCGTGTAATATTAATACGGTTTATGGGAGTTATGGTTAATGGAATGTTTCTGCAGTTGACCACAAAATGTTTCAACTAAGCTAATAGTAACAATTTGTAGATGTGTTAGCTAATAGTATAAAACCAGAGAAACCAAAAGAAAAAAAGGTTTAAAAAGATTTAAAAAGTAAAAAATGCTATACTATAGCACATTACTCGGATCCTAACTGTATGCAATGATAGAGCTATTCAGCTATTTGAAACATTTTATTTGTTGGGTAAATAGAAAACTGAAAACTTCCACAATAGTACTGTAAATTTAAAAGTTGTAACCATGAATAAGTGGTTTAGATTTTCAACTGAATACACGTTGTAGCGTTAAGCACGTTTTATATATTGAATTACATCTACATGTATACATATACCTAAAATATATTTGATATAACTCGGCTACAATACATTTTATAACAAAGCTTTACAATAAAATGACACATTTATCCTAATTTCTTTTTTCATTCATTTTATACATTCTACTATTGTTGTTATATTTAAACATTTTCCTAGCAATCAACAGTATAATGATTTCTTAGTGTAAAAATTTCACACGTTATATTCATTATTGAAGCTGTTTTACAATATGATATTTTACGTACTTCACTGTTTTAAAACCGAATTATAAATATTTCATTTTAATTTTGAAAACTTGGCAACCATAAAAGTTTTCATTGAGTTAGCGGAATTTTGCTTCGAAACTCATATGAAAGCCACAAAATTTGTAATTTTCATTAAAATTTCAGTAAGGTATTTATTTTAATTGGATTATGTACTTTTGTAAATAGATTACCATTGGCAATAAACCGTTTTATGCACTTTAAATTAAGTAAATTGGTGTACTATTTCCAACTATTCAAAAACACATTAAAGCAAGGATTCTTAGGACAATTCATCGCCAATCGTTACATTACAATATGAGCCTTGACCTTTCGCAATTAACATTTTACCTAACTCATAAATATGGACAAAATATTTTCTAGGTATTCTCATAAAATGTTCTGTTCAAAAATTCCAAGAATTTATTTACCGTTATTACTTGAGATATATTTTTAATATTCTACTTTGAGTTTTACATTAACAAAAAGTATAAAGTAACTTGAATGTACTATCAATGTATAAAACCATTTTTGGTTGCGTAAATTTATACCACATATTTGTATAATATTAAGTGATCAAAACTGTATTAAGCCCAAACTTCTAACCAAATGTTTGTTGGTAGCCCGATTTCGTATAGTAAACGATATTTTTCATATCTGGAATACATTTTATAGTTATTTTGTTCGCAATTAGGAATTATATTTTTTACATAATTAAAAAAAAATATTCGAATCCTTCATGGGATCAGATCAACCCAACCGAATCTTACCAAAATTCATTTAAAAACTAAATATTTTGAGAATCATCTAAGCAATCTAATTACACTTTGAATTTGTTGGTCAAGTGACTTGTAGTGATAGTGATACCAATAGGTACCACTTTACTATTCTAAGTGAAAAGTAAAAAAATATCTAATGACCCTATATTTCACTACCGTAAAAATAACATGTTCATTTAATTATTGAAATAATGCACTTTCCCTGATAATGCTATTTTATTAATCTTAAAACTACTTTGTTTTATAATAAGATGTTCCACAGGTTCTCTCGTTAATCTCCCGGAAACTTTCTTGTTTATTTGAACAAGAATATGTGTAAACTTATTCCGGATATATTGGCAACAATTAAGATTCTCGGAACTAATCAGTTATTCTTTTCTATACACTATTCACTAGCTGTCACCACACCATCATGATCATTAGATAAGCTGTTAAAACTTGTAGTTTATGTTTCTTGGATATATTTAATCTTAAAAAAAATTCTTCCACAATGCACTTATTACATTAAAGCACAAGTGGGTGATTTAAGATTTAAGAGAAGTACTTATTTTCCAAAATTAGGCGTTGACGGATTTATGTAGTTCGTTTTTTGGGAACCAATCATTCAAAAATTTACAAATTCGCTAAATTAATTTTTAAATATAATTTAGTCTTACTAAAATATGGACTTTTTCTCAACACAATACAAACATGTTAATTTAAGAACAAACTAGTTTTTATGTAGCTTGGGCATGACATGATTTTGCGATTTAAATTCACCACAAGAAAACAGCTGAAATATATCACCATCTCATTTTAATTTCACCAATGACCGTTTTGGCGATTACAAAAAAATCGATTTGTCAAATCAAATTGCAAAATTATTGTACAATTAAAATCTAAATTTTGTGTTTGTTAAGCGTGTACATCCAAATCTATTAATATACTTTTTTCAGAAATAACTCTTCATTTTTATAATCGCACCGAGTCTCTCCCTCTCTCTTTTGATTTACAATTTACTGATAACGATATCCTAGTTACCTATCCTAGTATTCTAGATAACAAAACTACCACCTATTTTCCACTTAATTCACATTCCAAATCCTTTGTATTTTTTCTAACCACCACCACATCCTCACACCCAATATGAACTCGTCCAAGTACAATATCCTCTCCCCTGAACTTACCCCATCCATAGCACACATCTCAGTTACATTCCTAACCAGACTGTTACACATTCACGACATTTCTACAACTTCGTCGTTTTACAGCCAGAAGAATTGGACCGGGGCAAATCTTCGAGCTCAAATCCTATCGTTTTATCTCCGGGGTACGGCTTTAAGAGCGTATTTATATACAATGAACTTGTACAAGTATCCCACGGATATGTCTCTTTTCAACTTCCAAACTGACTCATGGGACCATGGCTCTATGACTCCTTTAACCCATAAAAGACAACTCACTTGTAAAGCAGCCATGCCTTATACGATCAATCTGAATGACACGAAAATAGAAAAAAACCGGATTTATCATTAAGAAACAGAAATACAATTATGTACTTTAATAATAAAAATTTCTACTGCATAAAATACATACATATGTATAAATATATCTCACCACTCTCGTCACCCGAGGATCAGTTACTACCATTACTCAGTTACAGTTTTCTTTGACATTGCACTTATTACATTAAAGCACAAGTGGGAGAAGAGACGTTTAGGAGAAGTACTTATTTGCCAAAATTATTCGGATGAAATTATTCACTTTTCTTTTTATAAAAAAATTCATGCAATGTACCTACTTTCCTCGATGCACTTTTTTAGCTAAAGAAACTACTATCATGTTTTGTAGTACATGAGATATTTTGACAAGTACAAGATTGGAATTTCAGATGATATACAATGCCTGTAAAACAGTAAATTAACCACACTGAATTAATTAGTTATAGTACAGTTGAGTAGCGTTACACATAATTAATAAATAATTCTACTTTAACTGCTTACTAAAACACATCGTAATCTTCCTCTGCCTTTTCCATGATTGATCCCTCGGAATGAAAACCAACTTATCTGAAGCTGTTCTAAAGATATTTCCGATAAAAAATAAAGTAAAATGGTTTTGTAATTTATTTTTCATTACAAATTATACACACATTAAAACAATGAAACAAATGAGTCGAGAAAAAATGCAGTTTTTATGCTTTTTTGTACTTTTATGGAATCCAACTTGTTATTATATTTTTGATTTCTATTACAAATTTCCATACTTCACTATCACTTTATTTTAAAGTAGCAAATAACTTGACAAAATAAGATCAGCTAAGAACAGAATAGTAGTCATTTTGTGGATACGTTTGCGTGTACTGCTTCAGTTCACTTTGATCTTTTGTGTAAGAGTGAGCAATTCTTCACAAATGCTGGTATGCTGAGTATTTTTTACAACGGGAAAACACAACAGCACATAAATGACTTAACATGTAAGTTGAATAAAGTAGCTCTAGGGAACGAATTTTGTGTGAAGAGGTATCATGGGAAAATTTGGTTTGCATGGATCACGATTTTATTGCATATTTTTTAAAACTCTGAATACATATCATGTAAAATCAAATCAATATGCAGTATTTAAAGCATACGATAAATAAATATTAGCGTAATTTTATAACTGTGTAGAAGTATTACGCAATTCGTATTTTTTATAAATTAATGCGCACATTTTATTGTGCTATTTTCAACATTAAAAAGCTTGGCAGTTTTTTGAAAATTTTCACACCGCCACTACACTACTTCCCGGATGTCATTTCCTGTTGATTGTGGGTAATAAGCTGAAGCATGCGTCTTTGATTGTGTTTTTATGTGTACTTTCGTATTTATGACAAAAGAGAAACAAAGTCATATAAAACCAAGCTATAAATTATGTACGCCTATATGAGAAATAAAAAAATCGTACATTTTACCTGTATTTGTTTGATCTTTTGACATAATTAAATGTTTATTAGCTACAAAAAACATTGCAATTTGCAGCAGCACATTTTACCACAATTGCATTTAACTCATTTATTCTTTCAATATTTGGTTTTTGGAGACTTTGCAACAGGATTAGTGATTATTTAATGAACATTTTTTCTAAAAATTATTTTTGTACATTTTGAAAAAAATTGTACATAAAATGTTTGACATAACAACTGCCCGTATTTGTATTACCTTTATTTCAACTATTTAGAATATACTAGTATTTATGACCACTAACCGATCTGACAAAAGATTTATTCTGGAAGAAAAAATAGACAAAATTTCAACATAAAACAACATTTTTTTTCATGTTTTTTACATGAACTATTTGCATGTATTTTCCATTGTGCAATGTTATTATGGCTTATGGGAGTTGCTTTCACATTTGTTAGTAGAGTTTGTAAATGACACATTTCAGATACAAATTTAACATTACGATTTTTCTCAATTTTGTAGCAGAGAAACTGCATTCCAGGTTTTTTAGTAAAATATTTTACCACGTATAGATTCCGCATTTTTGAAGCCCTGATACACTGTTTGGTTTTATTTGTTTTACTCATACAAACCCAAATTATTATTAGTTGTATAAATTTTATCGTAATATTATACTTATATCCACAAAACAACATTAAGATTCAGTTTTAAATCTAGCTAAGCTTTTAAAAACCCGAAGTACA
>JAQFZG010000248.1:0-40327 GCA_034695465.1 Entomobrya nicoleti | reverse complement strand
TGTTTCAGTTGTGTCAACTGTGTAGCACAACTGCTTGTATACGTAATTTGAATTTCTCTGAATAAATGATAAATGATAAATGATAAATGATAAATGAAACATGACGTAATTTCAGCCAAACATATATAAAATGAAGATTTTGTTTTTTCGAGAATCCTATTTAAAAGTTTTACGGGGTTTATTATTGTATAGCTTTCGTTTGATTCGGACATTTGCAAACTTCTACCAGAGTGGACGAACCGATTCTTTTGTACCGTCATACATAATTTCTTCCAACTATACACTTACATTATGGGTTTGCGATTGGAAAGTTGTAGGAAGCCTAACCAAAGCGTGTACGCAGAAAACAGGGAAAGGGAAAGCCATCGTCTAGCATGAACACAATCCCAAAGTGGCTAACTGCGAGAGTGAAATGTTTGTGTGTAATCCAAATCCAAGTACACAAACCGTATATTGTAAATTGTCGAATGCATCGAAATAGCTTCGTACACATACATCCATACACGTAGCATGAAACTTGGAATCAAGAAGCGTAAAGTAGAAACCCAAGTAAATATAGGCATAAGTATTACCTTGGTAGACGTAACAGTAACACTGTTTCATACTATCCCGCATCCACATAGGCTTGGCGTGACTATTATGTATGTGTTGTATATATCAACGTAGATTTAGCTAAATTGCATTTTATGCCACTATTATATTCCCCAGTAGCCGAAGAATATATATTTTTTGATACATGTAGTTACCCGGAACATGACTGAGCTGAGGCTCTTCCCTTTTCAGTGGAAAACTTAAATAAGTTCTTTTATGGAGCAGTATCAACAACACTACACCATCGCCACGTACCCAACAAGTTTTTTCAGGTATTCTGTTTCATCCTTACTTTCTCTTACAATAGTTTGCTATATATCCTTCTACTGATGATGATGATAATGATGATCACATCACAACAGCGGTAACACGGTACGCTGTCATGTGTTTTGTGTACCTATTCTACTTTCTACAGCCTGTATTATATATTTTTTAGAAAGGTGTATCGATTTTAACGGAGAAAGTAAGGCGGTAATGGTGATAATATGAGTACCTACCTGGTTTTTATATAATGAATACTCTTGTCTGACATGTATTACAGTGCAAGGGATAAGGTTATTACAAATAGTCGCGCAAAATGCATATGAAATGCATACATTGGCCTCTTCATATGAACATGTTTCATTTATTAAGCTGCCTATCTACATAATAATATCTACATTGAGATGGCAAGCGAAAATATGGTAGCGCTTTTATTCCTTTTTTTCTGGCTATTGGCTCAGGTGAATTCATAAAGCATATCAGGCTAGCAGCTGAAGGTAAAAATGGAGAAAATTTATTCCAATTTTGTGTATATATTAAGGTTGCTTTTGGATGAAAGTGTATTATGCCCCATTACATCGGTAGAACGTTGATGCATGCTTTGCTTAAATATAACTTTTTATCATAGCCATTATCATCGTATCGTATCCAAAGTCGTTATTATTATTATAGGGGCTGGTTCATTTCAATAGTATTAGGTATGCATATGGTATTAGCACACTACTTTATCGACTTATCTATCAATTCAATTCAACCTAATCAGTTCAGCTAAAAGCAGTAAGTTGAGCTGCTGTTTTTAGGTTTTGTAGGAAGCAAACATGAACTAGCATACGACATGCCAAGTTCAGAAGAAGAAAAAGTCCATGAAAAACAGAATGAAAGCGAGAAAAACTGACCGTTCCTGTTTTCACTGTGTCCAGTATATTCATAAATTGTAGGAACTGTGAAAAATATAAGGAAAAGCTAAAAAACCGGTAAAAACCAAACTTCGGCCAACAATGCAAACCTTATCAACAGCTACATAATATGTATTACACTAATAATATATTAAGCAGTAGTACAAACGGCTCAAATGATTTGTATTGCAGGCCACTATACTAGCTATGCCTGCTCCATACCGGTTTTTTACTCTTTTCCTTATTTTTTTAGTTTGCCTACAAGCTAAATGTATTAAACGAAAAACGAAAGAAAAAGCCCGAAACGGTCAGTTTTTTTCCGCTGTATAGCTTTTTTCTATTTTTCTTCCTGTCGTTCATGGCTTTTCTCTTGTGAACTTGGCATGTCGTATGCTAGTTCATGTTTTGCCTCCTACAACAACAGCTAAAATAGCAGCTTTATTTACTACTTTTGGCTTCGCTGATTAAGTTGAATTGAATTGGTAGACACGTCGATAAAAATGTATGCATGTTACTCAAATAACCTGGTTGTGTCGATGTAGTGTAGTAGTATATTGTATTATTTTCGATGTGTTATGTGTGAGTAAACTACCATAAATTCCACTTTTTTTTCTTGTGTTCTCATGTGAAAACGCAATATGGACACTAGATACTTATTTTACCGAAGAGCATGAAAAAGGGAATTTTTTGAGAGTACAAGTTGTAGCTTTCAATGTATCATATGAATGAATAGAAAGCGCAAGGAAAAAAGAAAGATATTTCGTTCAGAAAATAAAATCCACTTCTAAATACACTTTCCAGTTCACAGTGGAATATGTAGCGGCAGAGTAGATGTATTCATGAATAAAAAGAGTGGAAGAAAAAAAAGCTTGTATTTTTTGGGTTCCTTCTTGTCCCATTCATTCTTGTTACTTTTTTCCCAGAGATGCTATCAAACATTCTTTAGTTACACAGCAAAGAGTAGTGTAGGACACAAAAAAATAAGGATACTCTGCAACAGTAACGCGACAGAACGACACAAGCAGAAAAAAAGCTTCCCACTCAAAAGGTGTGTCTTCTAAATATCTTTCTACCCATATCCATACAGAAAGGCAGAGAGAATGAAGAAAAGGGTAACAGTAACAACTGTAAAAACACTGATATCTTCTTGAATTGAACTTGGGAGAACGAAAAAAAATGAGACGACAGACAAGTCAAGTCAGACACATTGAAAAAAAGATGGGCTTTGCATATTATGCATGATAATAACATTATGTTTTATGTATGTTGCGTGTATATGATACACCTACATATGTACATTACCAACTCAATTTTTACTAACGGTAAAAAAATGTACTACACTCTTTTAAAGATAAAGTATCAAATAACCCTACACAAAAACATGACACCGTTGAACGAACGAACGTGTACCTTCTCAGCATCGACCATTCAGATAAAAAAATGTACATATAACAACCCATTCACAATATGGATGTAATCTTACTAGCTTTGAAAGTTTCGTGACTGTTATAAGTAATAGGTAACTTGCTATTCATATTAGCATGTACCCAAAGTTGACTTTTAGTCGTGATAATAGCAACAATAGACTTGAATTCACTTTTGTATAGGTATTCATATCTGAGGAGAGACTTTTTTGTAGGGAAATTCTTTCATACAGCTGGAGGTCATTTTCGTCGCTTGATGAGTGAAACTTAAAACTAGCTTTATAGATAATCCTTCTATAAGCTTATATGAGATTTACTTGCTTAGAGTATTATGCTACTTTATGTTGTTACAGCACTACTGGTATTGAGTATTCATGTTAGTTTACTTTAGAAATGTTTCAGTTTTCACACGAGTTTATTTTGTGTATGTTTTCACGCTGACTCCCCTTTCCCAAGGAGCAAGAAAGAGAAGAAGAGAGATAAGAAGGTGTGTTGTGTGTGTAATGAAATAAATAGAAAGCTAAAAGTCATACAGAGAGAGAGACCACCGTGAATGCTTATTTTTAGTGGAGGTAGGTAGCATGACAAGTGATGATGATGATGGTGGTAGTGGCAAAATTGTAGAGCTCGTTTCAGTCACTCACAAGTCACAAGAGCACAGCAGGTAGTCAACAAAGGAATGTGATGATGATGATGAAGGCAGTATGTGATCCAGCGGCAATGCAATAAGTCATAACAGAAAACATAAGAAAAGTGGGAGAAGAGACGAAGAAAGTAGGCGAGGGTGACGGAGAAAGTGTTGTGTAAGTAGGTATGTAGACATGCATGTATCAAAATTATTTAGTTTGGTTTTCGTTCGCTATTACACTTTTCTGGCTATGATTATTAAAAAATCGTTTTCATCATCATCATCACCATCATCAGCTAACAGTCATCGTTGGTAGGCTAGACAGAAACCAGAAAAAACCACGCAAATAACTTCTTATGAGAAAAAAATAAGAAGTCTTTTTATGTTACATATTTTTATCCATTTCTGGTTATAAGGCACTGAAATCACGTTCCACGAGTAGTGCATTCGAAGAGGAGGTTGGTTTGGAACACGACATCATATGGCTTTTTAGGCTATTTCGAGCAAGAAAAACAAAATAAAAATTGAGATGTTTGTGTCGAGCAGAATGTGTGTGTATTGGTTTTTAGGATTTCTACACCACCGTCATCGTAAGTCGAATGTCGAATGGCATACCAGAACAGGCCATGCATTCCAGTCCAGTACAGAAAAAAATATACTGAGCCCCAAGAGTATCATAGTCAGACTCAGACTGGCGTAATCTCAAAAGGCACGCGTCGTGCCGTGTAACCCTTATTTTTGATGATTTAATAAGCTCACCGACTTTTTTCCTCTTTGGCTGTTCCCATTCCAAAAGAGAGAAAATCAAGAGAGAAAGGGAAAGTTTATATTTTTTGTTTTGCTTTTATTGCAAGAAAAACATTAGAAAAGCTGGATTTTTCCTAAACACTTTTAAAAATTTAGTTTTAATCAAATAAAGTGTTTGTGTGTGCATACGTGTGAGAGGTAGGGAGGGAAAGAGTCGTTTTTATTTACTATTCATTTGAGAATGTGTGCTGTAAAAACGAGAGGAAATGAAACGAGCTCATAAAATAAAAGTAAAAGTAATGATGACTCTTCAAATGGTATATAAAAGTATCCTTTAATTGTTCTTATATTACTTCTTTTAATTATTCAATTAATGATCCATTATAAATTCACAACTGCACAAAATCAAATAGCACACATTTGCATATAAACTAAAAACTTTATTCATACACAGCTAGTTAAAAACTTTATTTGAGATGTTTTAGATTTTATTGCAAATTAAACTGAGACGGACAGACAAGCCATTCTCCCCTATAATATTTTTTATGATTTCTCCATCAAAGTATCCCGTTTATTTCCTTTTTACTGTTTTTACTGTTTCCTACTTTATCTTTCCACGCTGCTCTCCATCCCTCCCTCTCTCCTTCATTTATTTTCATTGAAAAACGCATAAGAGCAACAGAGGAAAGTGGACCATAATACGCCAAGAGAAAGACACACCGAGAAAGAAGGAAATGGGCTGATTCAAGTGGAAGAAAATGAGAAAAAAAAACTTGAGAGAGAAAGAGCAGCCAGTACACTTTTTCCTAGAATAGATATGTGTGGCTGATATGAGTAGAGGAGGCACACAACCATGAATGTTTTGTATCGCAGATAGAAGTACCACTTTTCTCTTTCTGATAGGAAGAGATGTAAAGAGGAACAAGCGACAAAAAAAAAAGTACAAAAGTAGTTTGGCTGCTCCTCTCTTTTTTTCTCTCTCCCTCATGCCAGGGGTGCTATTAGTGAAAAGTCTAGAACAACTCTATTTTCTTGTATACATAACCATATCATCTACCTTTCTCCTTTCTTCAGCATCACCGACCAAACCAATATCAACAAACAAGTATCACCGTGTTTTTTTCCATCATCATATTATCCTCATCTTCAAGAAAAGTAAATGTAATTTCTTATCGTATCACACTTTTTATATCATTTTATATCGCACAATTTTCTTTTTTTATCCATTTTTTTCCTTCATAGAAAAAGAACCTTGTTAATATTTTGTGTGCCAAAAAAATCACATCATCTCTATAAAAAACAAGTTTACTAAACTTTTCTTTTAAAAAAGGATAAAAGATAACTGATATCTATGGGGTATCTCTTCAATTAATGGCTAGCTTTACATGTTATACTGACTGACTGAGATTACGACTACAGATTTCAGATTCCAGTAACCCATAACCCATTACTGCATCCTGTATCCATTTTTTTCTCAATCTCCATCGTTATCCACTCCATCATTCCTTCAAGTACAAAAATATTCAAACAAATCTTAGGTGTCAGGGTGCAACGGAAATGATATGGTATAGATCTACTTGTCATATCTGACGAGTATGACGCAGTATTTTGTGTAATAATGACACTTTTCTTCTTCATTATTATAATAATGTCATCTTACACAATCTACATCACATTTAGATCTGATGGTGATGCATTGCAGAAATGAGGTGTGTTGTTGGAGGAGAAAGTTAATTATCTTCATTCTTTATTACAGCTTATTAACATAATGCGTTGTCCGTAGGAATGTTTCCACTTACATCGCATCGCGCATCGTAAAGATAAATTACTGTAAGTAGCAAAGTATTCAGTTTGGCTTGACTTGACACACCCCACCATTGCATTGTCAGGTTTCAATTTGGTGTACTTACAAACTTACTGATAAATCCTCGTTCTATAGATATCTTCACCTTATCGCGAAAATGTGAAGAGATTATTTTATGAGAGAAATATGTTATGTAATATGTATAGAATCAATTATTACGTTCAAAGGGTTAAAATGCAGGATTTAGAAGGCAGAAAGATAAATAGGACTAATGAGTTGATACTATAGCAACCACCATGTATTTGCAAACTGCAAAACTTTTAATTCCTGAAGCAGAACAAAATTGAATCCTCACCTGTCCAATTCAAACTTTAGAGCTTTATAACTCTTTTGTATCTGATTTGTCTTACGATCCTTAACAAAAATCTCTTCTTTTAAAATGAAACGACGACGATGGATAAAGACCTTTATTAGTCATTCAAAAGGAAACTGTTTTCTAGCAACTGTATTTGTATTATACCCTACAGTCATCATAGCATGGTATTTCTTTGCATTCAATACGGAGCTCTCTCCGGAAAAGTACACAGTCAAACATAATTACGTATTTCATTACAATTCCAATTATATCGATGTACTGGATGAACTCCCCCAGAATTTCTCACAATCACGATTCCAAGACTTAAAATCAACTTACGAGGAAATCCGGAAACTGAATTCAGAACAAGAGATACACAATCTGGACACATTTGGACCAGTGACTAATTCAACGTTTGTGATTGTTATTCAAGTGCATAATCGCCTGCGTTATCTGAACCTGTTGTTAGATAGCTTATCACAAGTGCATCAAATTGAACAAGCCCTGCTGATTTTTTCTCAGGATGTGTTTATCCCATCCCTGAATGAGGACATTCAGAACATTAATTTCACCAAAGTTATGCAGATCTTCTACCCGTACTCTTATCAAATTCAAATTGACATGATTTCAAAGCCTGGTGATAACTATTCAACAACAATTAAATCCGGCTCATCAAAAATGAGGAAGAGTACAGGTAGCAAAGGGGCGCAGATCAAACATCACTGGTGGTGGAAGGCCAACTTCGTATTCCATCAAATTGAAGTACTGAAAAATTTCAGCGGATACATTTCTTTCACCGAAGAAGACACATACTTTACTGCGGATGCTCTTTTGATGTTTGATTTAATTGCAAAGGGGATGGAAAATGGACAGACATGCGAACAATGTCAAGTTTTTACGCTGGCTGAAGGTCTTCCATTAGTACTTTTAAGAAAAGGAATGAAAGGGATGAATGACTATGAGATTGCAACTCTTTATGAAAAGTCCATTGTATCCATTCATTTCGCTATCAATCGAACTATCTGGACGAAAATTAAAATCTGCGATAGTGTATTCTGTGAATATGACGATTACAACTGGGACTGGAGTTTTTACCACTTATTCAACACTCCAAGATGTATGGTTGGTCCTGTTAAACAATTGATCCTGCGGAGACCCCGGGTTTTTCACACGGGGAACTGTGGTCATCATCACAAAGGAAAAACTTGTGATCCAGCTAAATACGCTAGCAGGGCACAAAGAATTTCCCGACGTCATTCACAACTTCATCCGAAAACCCCAAGTTTTATGAAGCCTAGGATCAGTAGACGGAGGTCGTCACCGCAGCCTTGGGGCGGTTGGAACAAAAATGATAAGGAATTGTGTATGATTATATCGAGAAACTTTGGGGGTGAGGATTCACAAAAAGGGGCAATAACAAGTGAAAGTTCAAATACAGCTGTCGTAACAGGAAATGGAAGCGCAATTAATTTGGAACAATAGTTAAAATAAAATTAAGTTATATATTTTCTATTTCAATTAAATGGTTTTGTTTTTCGTTGAATAAAAAGTAAACTTTTGAAATAACATTACAAGTTAAGTGTAGGCATGCTTTTAAAATAGTGTAGAATGTATTGACGTAAACAAAAGACAGCTGGGGTTATGTTTAAAATGAATAAGTTCATTCATATTTCATTGTCACTCGCGAATAGGCATTTTCATTAACCAAATAGGATTTTAATTGTAGTTTTAAAACTTTTAAAAGTTATTTGAAATTATCATCATAGCCATGCGTCCTTCAAGGTGTAGCAGAATATTGTTTTATTCTTGTGCCTTTTGGCTAGTATTACTATTTGGAATCCAGATATACATAACAGTTTACTTTTCTCAAAACCGAGATACTTATTATTCCCCTCCGGACAAAGTTGCAAAGCCTGTGAAGAAAGTACACTTTACGAAGAATAACCAACTCGCCAAACTATTTGAAGATGCAGCCATTAAACTTCCACACAGAGAGTATCCACTGGGCGTCCTTGAAATCGATAAAGTATCTCCAGAGATATCAAGACTTAACGAGCAACAAAAAATTTACAATTTACAAAAGTTTGGACCAGTTAACGCTTCCACAACTAAAGTGATTGTGATCCAGATGTTCAACCGAATCAACTATCTTGTCATGCTTCTCCAAAGCTTATCGAAAGTACAAGGGATAAACGACTCACTGCTTATCTTCTCTCACGATGTTTTCCTTCCTGAACTAAACGATGCAATTAGAAAGCTAGAATTTGCAAGAGTGGTTCAGATTTTCTTTCCACATTCCGTTCAACTTAATCCACACAACTTTCCGGGACCAGAATCCGATCCATTTGAGCAAGAGAGATATAAGGAGTATCGGGGAAATGGAAGACTGCCACAAGTGAAGCATCATTGGTGGTGGAAAGCAAACTTTGTTTTTGATAACTTAACTATTCTTGAGAATTACACGGGTGTCATTTCCTTCATCTCTGATAACGCTTACTTCATACCGGATGCCTTATGGACGTTAGATAAGATGATGGAATCTGTCGTGACGAATAACATTTGTAGGAGTGAAGATTGCAGTATCTTTTCGTTGGTCAGAAATCAAAATCCTCTAAAGGCATTTTGGGATATGGACGGAAGTAGCAATAGTTGCCATTATACAAACACTGTTTATGTATTAGAGCCAGCCCATGTGAGCTTCAACCGAAACGTTTGGCAAAGAATGAAAGGATGTGTTCGAGAATTTTGCGAGTATGATGACAACAAATGGGACATGAGTTTATATCATCTTGCCAATTCTACTTGTATGCTGCCCAACTTTTTAAACTACACTTTTACAAACGCCGAACGTGTTTTCAACATTGAGAACAATAAGTGTCGGCGATTCCTTCATCACTACAACTCCAAAGAAGAAAACTCAACACCTTGTCATCCGAAGGAAGCTGTTAAGATATTTGAAGAGGGTATCATAGAACATAAGGAGCACATGTTTCCAAATCAGTTGAGTGTTAGTCAGATTTTTCCCAAGAAGGACAAGAAAAAGAAAAAAGTGGTGGTTGAACCGTCTGGATGGGGTGATCGTCGGGACCAGTCACTTTGCATGTCATTTTCAGGGGCAACTATTAGCTCACTTTAGTTTTTCAAGTAGGCTGTAGCCTGTTATACATTTAAGCATTTTAATTGATGTAAATACTCATTAATACTAGAAAACTTTGCTTTTGAATGGTTGAATGTTCTTAATAAAAAAATAGTAAAAAGAAAACCACTTTTTATTCCAGTCCAATAAGCGCATTTTCATTTTTTTTCTTGGCATTTTTTTCCTCAAGACCAGACACCAGAAAAAGAACATATCTTCCAGAGGCTAACTTTTTGACTTTAACACAAACCGATTCTCATGACAAAACATTTGTACATTTTTTTCTTCTTCACAATCATTTCTTCCAAGAAAATGTCACATTTGTAATAATTGCACCCCTAAAAAAAGCCAGACAAAGTGACAAAATCATCAGGCTTAAATGGAAAAGTGAAGACAAAGGATAAAGCGGATTTTTATGTCACCACAACTGTTTTTCTCATTCGTCTTACTTCCTCTTCTCCTTTGTCTTCTACTACTATCATCAACATCATCATCATCATCCTCTTTTCTTTCTGAGTAAACGCCTCAACTAGCTGCTTACAATCTTGAAACATTTTCTCCGTTCACTCACTAAAAGAAGAAGAAAAAGTGTCCACCCGAGTCCGGGATGCTGACAAAAAAGGAAGAAATTGATATTTCCGTCCATTCTTCATTGTCACACGAAGGACATGATGCGAGCAAGTTGCAAAGTATGACGATGAGATGAGCACAGTGAAAAGCGACAAGTTTTTTCTCCTTGCCTTTTATTCTGTTGAATGCACTCTCCAAAAAAACGGAATACTATCTACCCCTCTCGTAATAATACTATTTTACTTGTTCTGTGAGTGTGTGTGTGTCGTTTGTGTGCATACAAGTGAGTAGTACCTAATTCTGAATACGAAATAAAAAATGCTTCAAATCTGTCATAGATATAAACATTCTCTCTCCACCAGTTCTTTCTCCCCTTCTGCCACTGACTGAAAGAAACTGATGAAAGGCAAAACGGAACAGGGTATAGCTATGCAGCTCTCTTATCTTCTTCATGTCTCTCAAGAGGAATCCCGATTATTTGTATAGCGAAATAGAACGCACAATAATGGCGGAGAAATGGCGTCGTCCAAACAGCCAGAGAAAGTCCCAGAAAAAAACTTTATTTTTTTGTCTCTTTGCTTGAAAAAAAAACTGGTAAAGTAGAGGGAAGAATCCATAAAAATGACATGGGTAACTGAGCACACAACACAGCTATTGAGCTGAAGAGAAGATACAAAAATACAATACAACAAGAAGACTCAATACTTTCCTTTCCACTTCCTTCGACATCTTTAGTCAATTCCAATATCACAGCTTTCAGCCAGTGTAATATGCTATGTAACTACCGCACCATTACACGCGAGGACGATATGACGACGATGCGATGCTATAAGACATAAGATGACGACGATGATCATCATGATCATGACATGAAATCTTTTTGTCTCTTTCATTGAATTTTTTTTGCTTTATTTTTTTAGGTACATGATAATATGTAAGATATTTATAAATAAAATGAAGGGAAATGATGGCAAGAAGAAGAAAAGAGTCCTTTTCGCTGATTTTTCCGCCTATTTTCCGCAATATTAGCAAGGAATAAAAGCAGACATAAGAATAGTATAAAAGAGGGGAAGTGGGAGGGAAAATAGATTTGTGGATGAATGTACATTTCATACAATACACACAAAGATTTTATTTTACAAGCAATTTCATGTAGTATGCTCATTCATAAAGGAATCCGTGGAGAGAAATATAAAACGGGAGAAAAACTGTAATAATGGCACTTCTATACCGACAATGGATGGAATTGTCTTGTTTTCTTGCTACATATCTAGCCAGTTATATTATGGCTTTGGCACATGGGTTTACAAATAATGTAGGATAACACTGTAATGGCTTTGAAATTTTTTCTTGCTCAAAAACTAAAAGGAAACTAAACTAAAAAATTGTGACCATTTTGTAGTGAAATAACATCACTATTTTTTGTGAAAAGGATATCTATACGATAATATAAACGTTTACTATTGCATGCCCACATACTTGGGATATTTTCGAGACGATAGCTTATGCATGTTTTATAACATGATAGCCTTGTGTAGTATCATCATCAATTGTTATAATAGTTGTGTATTTATAGCTATACTATAAATTTTAAAAGCCTAACAAGCACCTATTTATGTATGTGTATATATGTATTGTGATGAACATTAGGGGCTTATAATTTTCCTTGATACTTTTCAAAGTTGTTATTTTCAAGTTTCTGTTTAAAGTGTATAGTGTATATAGTATTCATACAAACATACATGTATACATGTATGTCCAATCCATGCAGTACTTTTTCTATTTATCTCCTTAAAACTTCTACGTATTTTATATCCGTCTTGTATGGCTGACTAGACAAAGCCAAAAAAATATACAATCATCAGTAACATAACATAACTTCAGTAGTCAGTACTACTACTACTACACATCACCCACCACCACCGCCACCACAAGAGCTAAGCAAAAAGTAGTAAAGACTTCCATTTTGTGTAAAGAAACCAGCCAAAAAGGGAAAGCAGTAGCCTTTCCTTTCTCTTCATGTTCTCCTCCTTCTAAAAAACTTAATGTCTCATAAAACAGAAACTTTTTCTCTCTTTCACTCTCCACTCTGCTTTTACAGATTACTGCTGTTGCCGAAACAATACTGATATGATGCTTCCTCCTTCTTTAACACTACAACAATTTTGGCTACAGTACAGCATTTCAACTCACTCTAAGACGATATTCTAACCATTCGTTGTTTTTTTTACTTTGCTTCCACGAAAACGCTTTGTGTTATTCTGTTGCATTTCCCTTTGCTGTGCCAGTTGCTTTGATATCATGATACACACTTTGAACGACCTATTTCACTGACTTGACTACATAATACTACCCACACACTTAAGAACATACATGGATGGTGGTGACCTGCTATATATATGCCTTATACACGTTTTCAGCATTTTTTCTTTGGATCTTAAGTTTTTACTTTGGCGAAAAAAAATTGTAGCACAAAAGACTCACGAACCCAATTCTCTGACTCTTCAATAAGCTTCTCATGTGCCCGAACTCTTTGTTGTGAGTGTGGAGTAAAAAAGTGAGAGTGAAGGAATCAGACTTGTCTACTGTGACTGTAAGCCAAGATAGAGAGTGAAAATATAGTGTAAGAAGAAGAGAGAACAATAAAAACTCCACAAGTTTCTTTTTTATCCCTTTCTATTTGAAACAAAGAAGAAAAGATTTTTTTCTGTTAGTTTGCCTACATTGTTGGAAATGATATTATTATTCACATTTTCTTGCCGTTTTTGGTTTCGTTCGAGAATTGAATACTTTTCTGTATGTTTGTTTTAAAAGAAGACTATGGGAGAAAAAAATAAAAAAAATTTATTTCGGCCTAAATGACTCTTTTGAAGGGAGGAGCAAAGCGGAGGAGAAAATGTATTTCTATTTTTATTGCATTTATTCATGCATGCCTTTTCTACATTTTTACTAGTATACCATATAATATGTGAGAATAACAGCAGAGTAGTTTTTTATACATTTGGTTATAGTGATACTTGGATTTTTTTGTGCTGATGATGACGATCACACATAGTTTGTGTAGTATCGTGTAGTGTAAATATAAGTGTGAAAAGAGTAAAAATGAAGCCGCAGGATGAAAAGAGCAAAAATTTAGATAATAGTCTGTCGGCAACGTAGAGAGACTCGGCGGGTGGTAGGAAACACTGTTATTCTATTGTACCCATCAGCCTCATAGACAAGAGGAAGAAAAAAATAGAATACCGTGATATGGCGTCATTATATTATTGCTATGCTGGTTTATATTGTATTTTATATGTGTGCGTTTGTGGGTAAGGTTTGAAAGAGAAAGGAGATGAGATTATGGGATGATGAGAGTGTGCAAAAGTATGAGAGAATGCAATTTAAAATGGTAGTGTTATGAGGGCTTGAGGCAATAATAATGGTAAAATGACTATATATACGGTAATAATAATAATACAGACAAAAAATGCACACATAAGCGTATCAGCAGAAAATAAGATGGACTGATATACAACTCATTATTGCGCTATTTCCTGCGAATCTGGAGTATAGCATAAAATCCCACTTTCCCCCGGCTTTTACAAAGTGCAATAATAAAAGTGCAAGATGGGTGGAATAATATAAATTTGAGCTAGTCAGCGGATGTGTGTTTTTTATTCTTTTTTTTTGGTTAAATTTGCCTTCAATGCAAACTAGCAGCCTTTTATTTTACTTAAGCTATATGTGAAGTTTTGGAATCCAGAGTAAAAGTTTTATTGACAAAATTGGTATTTTTTGTAGTTAGTCAATCAAATTAAAAGAGTTTTCGATTAAAAGCAATTTTCCACCAATAAATTAAATAGACACTTGAAAAAAACAAGGCAAACATTTAACAGTAGTACACTTGACCTACAAATATCCTGTTAAAATAATCATTTTGTTTGATGGATTGAATTTATATCAAATGCACATACAACATTTTATGTTTTCATTTATATTCTATAGCTTTCGCCTTTTAAAATTGACTCGTCGGCCATGTGATTCTGATAGTTTTTAATGATTTAGGTAGCAATGCAGCAACAAACGTAGTAATTGAAATTTTTATGAAATTGAATACTGAAAAGAGACAAACAGACCAAATTGTTTTTCCATCGTCTTTCAAACCAAAGAGATAGTTTGCCTCCTAGACAATACACATACAACGAACATTGAACAACGAACAACTATGCACTTTACTTAAATTGGGCTACCATATGTTTTAGCTATAGCTTTCTTTTTTCTTCATAAATACGTAATATAAATGCATGCACAGGGACATTTGTTCATAATTAACGCCTTCTTCGTTCCACCATTCGGCATTCCAAACGCTTCCACGTTTATTTTTTCTTTGCAAATTCAAACACATGTTCAAGTAGTACAGCTCAATAGGCACGCTGTTTCTTCTCCTATTACTTGCTTCAGTGGTAGATAAAGAGAGAAAAAAAGCGACGTTATAAAAAGTAAGTAATGCAAAAAGATATATTCTCAATTTCTCTTTCCACTGACTTTTCTCTCCTCTTTCCCTCTCTCTTTCTATATATATTTTTCTTCGTGTACAATTACATGTCCATCGTGTGATATTTGAGTATGGTGGTGTTTTACGACTAGTGATGGAAGCGATTATTATTGTTGTGGCATGACCATTTCTGCTTCTGCTGCTGCTGACGACGATAGAATAAGCATACTTTCACTACTATCCAAAGAAATAAAAGCATATTACCATCCAAGAGAGAGAGAGAAAGGGAATCAGTCGTTGTGAATCGTGAGTAGTGTAGTAGCGATAGTACATACATATGCTTTCATGCAAGTCATAACGCCCTCATCCCATTAATTCGTTAGTGCTTCCATTAGCGTCACATCAATCGCACCCAAGAGGTCACATCGTTTTCTCTAAAAAAAAAACTCCAATCCAACAGAAAAAAGCATCCGCAGAGACTACAAAACAATTTTTCCTAACGTAACGTTAAAACGTACTTACTTTTCGGTAAGTTGTACTGTCTAGTACCTAACAAAACAGTATCACTTTATTTTTCTGCTATTACCACTGTGAAAGAGAATAGAGAAAAAAGTAGAAAGACGAGAACTGTTTTAATCCATAAAGTTGTTTTGGATGACAACACTAAAATAATACACAGACAGTTACTTGACCACTGGTGTGAGCTGAAAGCTACTTTGCAAGGCAGCACTCATACCATTTAAGTATCCACATCATCATCCTTCCCAGCATGGTCGGTCAGTATCCCAAGACATATGTATGGATGAAACACGGTAAAAAGTGAGGAAAAATGACTGTAATTGTTTTGCTCTCTTCTCTTTCTCGAGAGTCAAGTCAAAGCTAAGCTCGTCTCATCATCCACGTTTTCGTCGCAAGTCAGCCCATGGCCATGGGAAAAGACATCAACAAAACTAAACAATAAAGTGTTACCGATGGGATATTCATCTTGTGGGGCTGACCGTTTGTACCTGATACTTCTTGAAAACCCATTCTTTCTCTCTTTACAACTTGAAGAAATACTATGATTTAGTTACAAGTAAATAGAACACATGACGAAACGAGAAATTCTATACGTGCAGCGTATGTGCGACGTGGTGCGTGCAGTGTTTGTGTAACTTAGTTTTTGTATCTTGGTTTAGTCGGACATGATGTTGGAGAGAAAGTGTGTTACTGTAATCATTACGCTATGTCACGCTATATTACTTTAAGCATGGTAATAGAATTTTTAAAGCTTGCTCGTTATTCTTGCAACTTCATACTGAAATTTCCTTCATGTGTATCTCTCTGCTTTCACTCATCGAACCCACCAGGTCATCGAACAAGAAACCTGAAGGCACACATGCATGCAAGTGTATTACCTACAAATAAACCACATAAATATATGAGAGCAAAGCCTCCGACTTTTTAGGCTTTTTCCGCATTCATTTGGTTTTAATTGGAAATCATATTATTTAATATATACATATGCCTACTTATATACTTATACAGGAAACGTCTTGCACATTATTATTACTTCACATGCCCAGCATGTTTGCATTTTAATGAGGACATTTTCATTGTTCACCTAGCATAAGTATTATGCCTAACTTTTCGCCACAAGGAAGTGTGACGATAGCTTCTGATTATGAAACTGTTGCATGCATGGTAAACCAAATGCGCAGAGTTGATAACATAACAACACCACCAACGGGATTTTTTGTTAGATATGTCGTCTTGCTGTGAACTCGTAATTTTCATTATGATTTTGTGGATATACATGTTATAGGTGTGTACGCATATTATGCTATTTTAACTTCAATTGGAAAATGGGTTAGTTGCTTGTACTCTAACGATTTCATGCACAAGTACGAGCACATTTTATCGTGTTTTCTTGTGTGTACTGTAGGTCGATGGGTTTTCTTGTTAGATGCCTCATTTAAGCGTAACGCATGTGAACCCATAAAATATACATGCATACTTAACCATATGTATGTACACTTTCACTCAAGCCAAAGCTGCTTTGTATGATGCTAGTCAAAAAAGTGAACAGCCACTATCGGGACTCAAATTGAGAATGGGAAAGAGAGAAAGCTTGGCTTGTTCTCATGTCGAGTTTCGAGCCTGTGAAATAGGAAACAAAAGAGAAGGACAATCAGGAAATCTTAATGCGGCTATTTTGCGTTTTTGTCTACTGCTTTTCTGTCCTCTATGTTTCAGTTACTGGTTGATTGGATGGATAAGTACAGTTCACTGTACTTGGTATGTAGTGGGAAACGAAAAAAAATGTACAAATACATCGTCAACTCATTGCTTACCAGCACACTAAACCTTAAACTGGGAATACAAGGCACGCACGCAGTTCTACACTAACAAGAAATATTACAGCAGCGGCTCTCAGAATATCATTACTTTTTCCTCCCACACACATACTTAAACCGTTTTTTATTTGCAGTATCTAAAATAGCCCATGCAGCCACAAGACATTCATTTCATTTTCAGTCCACTGAACCTCTACATGTCCGTGTGGCACCACCGCCACGAGCAGTCTAAAAAACTACCAAGAAGCATGAATGTTTTTATATCAGCCCTTTTTATTGCAATCACAATTACATTGTAATATAAGTTAAACGAGGCTCAATTTAATACATATATGTGAATGTATGCATAGAGGATAGACAAGCTATTTCACACGTCTAACAAAATGTAAAATAGCCGAAGAAACGGAAAGGACGGGAGTCATTTTATAGGATTTTATTTACTTTTACTCTTTTTATATCAAACAAATAATGTTGCTGTATGTCATATAGACTGCCATTACATTCTCCTATTCACTCCTGCGTACACAAAACAAGTAATAATATCCATTAAACGGAACATATACCGCTATTTTAGTGGTAGTAGGTCGACGAGAAAATGAAATTTAATCTTGTGTGTTGTGGTAGTTTGCATGTCGTGATGTATACTATAATGACATTATATGCACAAAAATCACGGCAGACTACAATAACAACGTATTATGTTTGCACTCTCGGTACAAACTCACATATATGTGCCCACTATACTAATAACAATAATGGAAACCAATAAAGCACCACTGAGTTTTCACGTCGTCGACATCGATATGGTGCTTTTGCTGTTGTTGAAGCTATCATCCTCGTTGTCGTATGTAACGTACTCATTCAAATTGTAATCTATTGATCTTACACCGCTTCTACTATTATTACTATTAGTACTATTGCCTTCATTATTTACAAAAAGCACCGTCAATTTTTGAATACTTCCAAATTGTGTGGTATGTGGCGATGGTGGTAAATATGACAGGATATTGGATTACATGACAAAAAAAGAAAACGACAATTGCCGGTTTGGGTAATAATAAAAGTGGCTAAACCAGCAATTACTCTTTCCATAAAAGAAAAAAACTGAAAAATGATGGAGCCACTTTATTTCCATTTTCCTTTAAGACTTTTCTTATCGTTAGGGCATGATTCTTTATTAGTACAATATGGAAAACTTAAATAAATTCAAGTGGGTCAAACTCATAAAATTTCATCTTCAAAAATGCAAAAATTGTGAATAAAAAAACTGGACAGGCCTGCTAATGGTGCACAGCTCAGTCAATGTACAAAGCTACAAAAATATTTCTTTTTTGTCCACTCGTCTTGTACCTCGTCAGTTTTGCTACAATTATTGTTACTTTTGTGCAAATAATATTAATAAAATGTGCAAAAGGGAAGTTGTGTGAGAGAAAGAGGAAAGGAAAAATGTTCAAAAGTCACTTTTCAAAAGAGTGTAAAATCCTTTTTGCCAGAACACGCACATAAGCAACTGTAAAGAAACTCACCACACGACACGACATAGCTCTTATGACGCTACAATTATTTTGCTCTCAACAAAGTACACCAACAGTTTTCAAGAGTTTCTATTCTACCAGCTATTCCACCTTCAACGAAAGATTATGCACTATGCACCCTTTTATGTCTGATGCTGATGTTGTAGGCACACCAGGCATCACACGCCCATTTTAGACTTAGAGGCCTAGATTCCAGTTCCCATTTTACTGGTAACAGAAAAGGAAAGAGAACAGCAGCACCAAAAAAGAAAGGAAAACTTTATCTCTACCGACTTTCCCATGTTTATCAAAGAGAGTGTGGGGAAAAGCAGAAATGGCTTTTGCAGCCGCTCTCTCTCCTTTTTATCGCTTACATGTGCTTGTGCTATTATTGCAATAAGCAATGTGTACGCACGAAATGTGATGGGGTAATCTTGTTATAAAAATCTAGATACACACTACACTACATACACACTCAACAAAAAAAGTGTAACGAACGAGTGTCTGAGAAAACATGATTGCAGTACGAGTACGAGATTGCATGAAGTAGAAAATCGAGTAAGACAATTCAACAGAAAAAAAATGATGATCCAAGCAGAATAAAAGAGTAATGTAATTTACAAATGTGTTTGGTATATATACACTTAACAAGTCTCTCTGTTCGCTGTAAAATTTTATGCTGCTAATGTACAAAAAAATACATAATATTGTGCGTCAAAAATGAAGACACAAAAAACATTACACTATTTTGCATAGTATATTGTGAAAATAATTTTATGATTGTTCATTAAATTTCCCTATCTTTGCTTTACTTCAAATTGTACTGTACTTGGATGATACAATGTCGAGTTATTCCATAATAAATATCATTTCTTATTGCTTCTGGTTTGTTACACTTAACTATTGTTATGCTATGCTATGTGCGTGCTGATAGCATGTTCATTATTACATCTCGCTACGTTGTGCAAGAATTTTTTGCATATGAAAAATATAAATAAATTGAGTACGCTTCTTTTCTTTTTCAGAGAGAGATAGATCATGACGAGCGGAATTGGCTCAATAGTAATATGTTATTTTGTTCAACATCATCACATCAACAACAAAACCATACCAGTAGAATGGGTTTGTTAGTCTGCTACGTGAACTGCTTTCTATTTTATTCTTCAAGTTAACGGCAGAGCATTGACTGTGTGTGCCTGTTTTTTATAACAATATATTCATGTAAAAGTATATGGTATGGTGATGGAACTATCCTCTGGAGGAATAGAAATGAAAATAGTGAAGTGAAAGGAACAAAATAGAGTACGTGTTTGCGTATGCTTTTTAATATGTGACTATGTGACCTTATGTTCTTCAGTGTGCATGCATGTCGTGCCGTTATACCAGTACCAGTCAATATCCTCTTGGTTCTGGTTTGGCTATAATACCCAAACAAATGTTCATGATGCATGTTGATATCATCATCATCCGTCCTTTCTCTGTGCTTCATGAGCAATCATAATATCATATCTATCTGCAATATTACTATACATAACCAATGCCACTTTATATAATGTAGCATCCTGTTATATATACATTTGTCTGTGTATTCTATTGCATACCCATATGTATCTCTTTTTTTGTGTACTTTCTTTTTTATCCATCTCACATTTCAACAAAGCACTATGTTCCGCACCACCATACGATCATCAGTCCCCTTTTTAGCCCGGGGCGATATAATCCTTTTTACTTTTTTATTATTGTGTCGAATGAAATGGAGTAAAGCGTTGAGCAGAAACGACAAGGAATCTGTTTTGTGAGGAGCACACCAGTTCCACGGTTATATAAAAACCAGGCATAAATACAAGTAGTGCAGAGGCATACGAAATACATACAATACAATATGTGATATTGTGACCATAAAAATATAAATTACATGCTTGTGGCTTTATATTGCATTGAGACAGTTTAAAAAAACGTGTATGTAATCCAATATATTTAGAAGTCAGCAGTGGCAGAAAAGTGAGTGAGAAAAAAAACAGAAAAGTGAACAACACAAACCTACACACACTTTATGCATTTTTTCTCTTCTAAACTTACATACTTTGTAACCGTTTTTGTGAAGGTCCAGCCTATAATGTATAAAGTAAGCAAAGTAAAAAGTTAAGTATAAAGCATACAAGTAGCACAGTTTTGCGATCAATACACCCATACACACTGCTCACGATTTATAAACCAAGCAAGTTGCCAGTTCTACTTGATGTTGGTTTAGCTGGTTCCGGTAGGTATATTTTTATACGTGCACATAACATAACAGAAAGAAAGGCTATAAAGAAAAATAAAAACCAACCGGGAACTAGAACGGTTTACAATTTTAAAACGGCAAACATGATATGGTATTGAATACTTTGTACAAGGCCACTTGGGCGCTTCTTAAGTCTTAAAAATGTAAGTATACTTTATGTAAGTGAAACACAAGCAGAGCTGAGCTGCTGGGTAGCAAAAAAAAGTAGACGAAAAACAATAGCGAATGTCATTCTGACCAGCATTGCTGAACCCAACTACGTGGTCCAAGAGAGCAACCCCACTGCATCAGGAGGTTCACAAAAGATACTAAACAATATAGGCTTTCTTTCTACTAAGCTGACTTTTCTCGCCTTTCCCCTTCCTTCCTTTTGTACTTGTTATGGATGTTGCATGCAAGCATACATATATACACACGTTGCATATGGCCGTAATGAAATATGCAGGATGACGGACAAAATAATATATTAAAGGAACAACTGGTGGTATGACATGCTGTGTGCATTGTGCAAGCACCATCACCAACTATAACTTGAAGACTGCAAGTTGTAATAAATTTTACATTTTTTTATTCCAGCAAAAAATTAGTGTCGCGGCCAAGGATGAAATGCCAACAGAAAAAAATAACTCCCTAGTGCTGATTTGTAAAAAAAAGATAATAAAGTGATGCTAACAATACATGCCATTTTGTCAACCAACTTGGTCTTTTCCTCTTGGGCTTGATGCAATTATTGGACGGGATCCAACAAAAAATATGAAAATGGTGTTTGTTGGTCAGTATAACACGCCGCATAACTATCAGCCATGATGATCACAATGATTATAGCGATGGACTTTCTTTTTGGCGGCTACTACCCAGATTGAAAGTGACAAATAAGCAAGGCATAAAAAATAAAACGGATGCGTTTTTTGTTTCATAGGTAGTGTTTGTGGTACACTGTTGGATAAGTTAGATTCTGATGAGATGATACGATATGATACGGCCACTCCAATAAAATACATTTTTTGACAAAGGACGTCACGTGAATGATGATGATTGCGTCAGTGAAATATTGATTTATCATATAGCAATATATACAGAGTAGTAGTAAAAGCATGTAATTGATCAAGTTTTTTTCTCGGTCTACTGATTAAACTAGCAGACATGAAATCATATACATATTTACAAGAGTGGGCTGGTAATAGAAAAAAAATCTATAAGATTTGGTAGGTCACTATGTTCTCTACACATCTAATATAAATGTACTTTTCTTGCTCTTGCATGCTTGCATTCATCCATGCATGAATACACTTTCTACACGATATACTCTTATGTAATAAATAAAACGGTAGCTTTGCTGCTGTTATTTTGACTGACTTTTTTATACACACACAAATGCAGCATTTCTACCATCCTGCATTTTTTTCTAAATGGAAAAAAGTAGAATGCAATGCGGACAGGTGAATATTTTTTATAGGTCAGCTCAGCAAAAAAAAAAACATGTGAATTTGTGTGTGTGTGTGTAAGTGAACAAAAATTGATCTGCTTCTGTTGTTCTATTTCTACGAACGAAAGGTACTACTGACTCGCCACATACACACGCGCCACCACAAACTTACTCTTTGTTTCTTTCTCCACTGGTTTTGCATTTTACAGTAAGAGCGGAAACAGAAGGCGGCTATGTGGTGGTAGGCGGATAGAGGACAAAGGTGAAAGTAAAAACGTAGACCTTAATGCTACGTTGTGTGATGATGATGATGATGCTTTGATGCTGCTGTGTTGCCGCTATGCGGTGCTATTTGAAAAAAAAACATTGTTTTGTACTCGGTAAAGCCTGGAGAAACATTAATAACTCTTTAGTGCCTTCCCATATTAGAATTCGTACGTTTTTAATGTTTAAATAGTACTGCATTGTGTATGTGCAACGAGAATAAATGGGCTGTTAAAGAACGGGAAAGAGTAGAAAACGCAGATTTTTAATGAATTTTCTCTTTACTTTATGTTTTCTGCCTAAAATCTTCCATAAACAGTCTGAGCGGAGATGAAGATGCTTGCTTTTCAGACAGACAAGAAGTTGAAACGACAGAGAAAAGAACGATGTTGGTTGCTGGAAAAGATACAGCATTGCAGTAAGTTTTAGGAGTTGAGCTGCAAGGAGATGAATGAGTTTGGAAGAGAGAAAGAAATTATAACGGTTAATTTTCAGTGGGGAACATAACAATAGGTAAAGAAATATTACATAAAATATAATATATAGGGAATGCACACATTTGTGAAGCACGGTTTGGAATGCAGCGTAGCGAGTGTTATGTGTGTGGTGGTGATGAAGAGGAGGATGATGAAGCTAAGGTTTACAATAGCACGCTATTATATTTCATTCCTTTCTCTCAGAAATTTCTTTGCTTTTTGGTGTGTTTGTTATACGAAGGAATAAAAGCTGTTGTTGTTTTTGTTATGAATTTTCAAGCCTTTTGTCTCGGAGGTACTGTTGTATACATTATATAGCCTCATTTTAAAAAGAAAATGAAGAGAAACTTTTGGCAAAAGACCGGTTTCACTTTGTTGCCTTTTAGCTTACTCGAAAATAAGTAAGGCAGTCTATTTAGATAAGCAAATTCTTTGTGAAGCTTTAAGAATCAGGTAGGTATGCGAATGGGGAAGTTGGAGAAATTGAATCTTGTAAAAAGGGAAAAGAGTAAAAAGTTACGGGTAAGTAAATAAGCGTGTGGAGAAAGAAGAAAAGTTGTTGGTTATGGTTTAATTCTTGACTAAAGCGAGTGGAATGAGAGCATAAATAATTTCATTAGTATTTCCTGCTGTAGACCTGATATGTGGAATTTTTTATACATAAATAAACATATAACAGTTCATATGTATGTATTTTTTTGGAATGTAGTTTTGCTTAAATATAAACCACGAGCCTTAAATATATTCAGATGATTTCAGAGAAAACGAGTATTTGAAAACTCACGTCGTCAAAGATGAAGGGGTCCACCTCCTCCACCGGTCTTCCAAACCAGTTGGGATTGATGGAGGGTAAGGATCCACCCGGGTCCTCGATAATATGCTCATCCCTTTCACTCCCCAAGTCTACCGTAGACCGTCTTTTATCTTTGTCAAGGTGCGGCCAAAACTTTTTGAAAAAGGGCATCATCCTCTTCTTGATCTCTCCGTCGTCATCATATTCATCCACCTCATCATGCAAACCACTGTCCAGACTTGTTCTGCTTGTACGGAAATTATCAGCCTCAGAACTCGGCTCATGAGAGCCTCTTTTGCTGGATAAACCAGGATGTTGAAGAGCTCCTTCCCTGTCACCTCCTCCTGCTTGAGCAATACTTCTCGGTCGGCCACCCCGACTACCCGCCATTACTGCACCTGCACTCATTTTGCACCTCTTCTAGAATATTTTCACTTCACACAGAAAATATTACTTTCACTTTAACACCCACGCACTCTACACATAACTAAGATACACTCCTTATATACTTTCATAACAATAATAATATAATTGACTTGTTATCACCGTCGTCGTCGACGTCCTTCCTTACAGGAAGTCACTTTCACTTTTTCTTACTCTCCTCCTCCTACTTCTCAAAAAAAGATTTATTACATTTTATGCACACGTGTGACACCACCAAATCAACTCTTCTCTTTTAATGCACTATACGCACTTTCACTTCGAAATATATATATTTTTTCTCCTTTTAATATACAAATATACTCACTACTATATTTTATATAAACTACGATGTATTATTTTTTCACTTCACCTCCGACAAGGTAGAAAAACTCATCAAATGCTTCACTTAGCACACAGGCTGCACTTGTTCAACCAGAAATAAAATCTTTCCTTTTTCTCTACATCTTTTCCCTTGTACTTGGCTAGACTCGTTATTCCTTTCCGTTCCTCTTCTCATATCATCTTGTCTACAGCCGGACTCATCTGTTTAGCTGCTTCTTTCTCTTTTTCTGCCTTGGTCGTCGTCGTCGGCTTGATTTGATGATCCTTCTCCTCCGGCTGCTGTGCTAATGGTAATCCTGTTTCCTCTCTTACTGGTGCCAAAGGATGTAGCAATAATAATAAGCTGCTACTCACCAGCTTCAAGAAGGGAGAAAGAACAAGCAGCACCGGCCAAGGAGGAATAATAGAGGAACATGATGAAGTCAAGAACGAGAAGAGCAGCAACATGATGTTGTAGACGATTGTGATGACGGCCCAAGAACCATGTTACATTTTTCATACTACCAAAATGTATGTAGAATGATGTGCTGGAGATACGGCCAGAGTTCTGGAAAGAGAAAAAAAGTTTTTATTTTGGATTGAACTAGAGATCGTATAAGCACTCATTTTATTTTCTTCGCGATGGCGTTGACATGAGCCCCTTTTAACTTTTGACAGGGGAAACACATACAAGAAAAGTCTCATGGCGGGCTCATTTCTTTTCATGATATCAACTTGTTGTTTCTCCTTTTCATAGAGTGTCCCGTTCTTTAGCAAGTTGCCTACATTAAATACGGACTTCTATTGAATGTAGATCCATGCAGTATATACAGCCATAAGAGTTGTGATGTATCATGTTCCTTTTCTTTCGCTATACAAATAAGGATCTAATTTGATCTTTAGTCATCGTGATACCCTATCTTTTCTCTGGTCGTAAACCCACAAAGAAAGACATGCATCTTAGGATTAGTTTCAGAAAGAAAAGGAGAAAAGTTGAGTAAATCATTCCTTTTATTCTTATGTATGAAATCAGGCCAATTTATAGATTTCTAGAGTAATATGTAATGTGCAGAAATAATGAGAAAGTATAAAGGAGATTAAGAGTGAAGGAGGATATTTAGCAATTTCCTTTTTGACATGATTAAGGAGGACATCGTCAGCATTGAACCTACCAATAACAAGACGAAGGAGAAGTTCGTAGTATTTGTACAATTATAAATTGGCTGACTTCTATCTTGTATTTATCAGAGGAATAATTTTCTTTAAGAAAGTTTTGTGATTATATATGTGACTGTGAGTAAATGTTATATACCCTCTCTTTCTTTCCTAAAAAGAGATAGTTTAGTTACATTTCCGTTTTCCTCTTCGTTGGACAAGTTGCAAGGTACCTCAAAAGCTTATAGTTCTAACAAGGCTGTAATACATACATATGTACCCATTACATATCTTGCCGGCATTACTTTGGCTGAATTCTATTTTCTCTATCTTCCAAGAGAACTTCCCTTTTAGTGTGACTTATTATAAAACGGGTGGCTACAAAAACCGATACAAAGAGCCTGGCTGAAAACTGCACCGGTGGTACTACTGCTGCAGTGCACCCAGCCACCATCTAACTTCCTTTTTAAATTTTCTTGTCTGACTACCTACACGTAATCTTTCCACTATGTCATATCATAATAGTCACATGATGCATATATGCCCTGGTACATTATGCATTCACACTTGTATAAATAATTAGCACACTTTACTCCATTCCATCTTTTCCCCTCGTTCCTTTTCTTGCTTAATTACTCAGGAAAATTTTCTCTGGTAAAAGTTTTCTCGTCGTCTCTTTAACTTTGCTTTTCCACCCGTGAATGAAATGACTTTTGCATAGATAAACACATATAGCAGGAATGGCAGACAGGATGCACGCTACGGTTTTACGTACATAATATACGAGATTATAATGCATATTCATCTTTCTTGCCACTTGTATTATCTTTTAAATATGTATATTGCTCCGGGTAAAGATACGACACAAGCACACACTACACACCGAGTACAGAGAAAGAAAATATGACTTATTTGTTAACTTACTCAGAAATACGCGAGAGAAATTGACATTTTCTTTGTTAAAATTTCATTGTATTTTTTTGTGTTTATAGCATGAGAAGTTTTATTAATCAGTTTATTCACAAAAGTCCTCAAACGTTTGGAAAGAAACACTATAAACGTTCACACAGCACTATCGTAGTGTTACATGTGTAATAATATCTTATTCATACACTGCTTGTCCTTGTAGTGTGTGTAGAGTGTAGAGCATGTCATTGTGCTCTCTTCAAGAAATAGACTTGTCCGTTTCAATGAAACAAACTGATTGGGATTCCTGGCCTTTTAGCTTTATCAAAGATATTGGGTTTGGGGTTGTGTAGTAACATTTGGTATTGTGCTCCAGCAAATTGAACATGTCCAATTCAGTTTCTCTCGTAGCAGTAAACATTTCGCTTTCAAGATGAAGATGATGACGTACCTCCTTGTCTAGTTTAATTTCATCTTGTAGCAGGTTGAGTAGAACTGCCATGTTACCAAAATTACCAATAATATTATTTGTGTTACTGATGATGGTTTCGCTGCTACTGATGGCCCCTAAAATTAGTACTACTATTATTGTTGCGATTACCAATAATACTTCAATTACAACTGGCAAATCTAATAGTACTGCTGCTGGTAAAGCAATTGCTGCTGTTTCCGGTTTTGTTGAGGAATGTGAAAGATGGGAATGTAAAGAACAACAAGTTTGTAGTGATCTGCCATTTTCGATGCTGCTGGTAGTGGTAATTATAGAGGAAGCTCCTACTTCCCACAACATCTTGATCATGATGATAAACATGTCGTTGCTCTGCTGAAGAAAATAATGATGATTCTTAGTAGTCGTAGCGGTCGTTGTACTCATCTTCTTTTGCGTGTTTGTAATGCTAGTAATGCCGTTGATGTTGCTGGAAGATAGCCTTCTTGCTATCATGATTAAAGTTTACTTGAAACACCGCTATACATATAAATACATGAATAAAAAGACGAGGTTCCTCCATTAGTGGGAGTAGTTTGGAAGATGCTTCCCCTTTCATTGCTGGTGTGGAGGGGGGAAATGACTACCCATGACCATCACCATCTAATCGTCATCATGATCCGCATCATCGTTGTATCAGGATTGCTGTATCCTACCTCGAATTCTGAACCAAGTCTACTATTTCTACTGCCATTCAAGAAAACTACACAAGTTTTCAATTTCGTCATTTTTTCCCGAATGCCTTCATAAAAAGGCTACTACTCTGCACACTGTCAATTTACTTGATTTAGTTTTAAGTGATGCGTGAAATTTTTAACATGTATGGACAAACATTTTTAAAAGAGAAGACGTGAAGAGAAATTCAAGTTGTTCTTGGACGACGTAGATGTTGGGACAGGAGGCCGTTTTGACCATAAAATACGAAGAGTTCATAGACCTCGCGCCCTTCCATCCTCCTCTTCTATCATGTAAACCACGCCAAAGATGAGAAGAACCATGTTGAAATTATTATGAATTTCGCCCCAAAAATATTTTACATCCACTCCCACTCCGTCTTTTCTTTATAATTTACTTTATACAGGAATGCATGTACTTCATGGCTTCATGGTATTCCTTTTAAGAATATAGCGGACAGAAAAACTTTGACGAGAGAAAAAGAAAAGAACTTTTTTCCCTGTAAAGTGGATCGAGGAAAACGAGAGAGAAAGCAGCGGAGAAAACCGCACTGGAAAAGGGTTAGTGTGGTGAAGGCATGATTGCGGTGTGACGACGACCAAAACGACGAAGAAGACCGCTTCACTTTATTTCGCTTTCAGCTTCAAAAGAAAACTTGTGCCGTTTCTTAAGAAAGATTCTTTTTTATTATTATGTTGAGTAGGACGACAACAGAGACGATGATGGTTTTTCCCTTTTGGCAGTAGTGTGTATGTCTTACTCTCGTTTTTATAATTCGAGAGTAGAAGAATCCTTTTACCTTTGTGCAAATGGAAGAAGCTGCTGCTCTGTTGTTGATAAATGGAAATAATAACACAGTCTCAAAAACTCAAGGTTTGAACAAGATCAAAAAAGAAAAAAGGGGAAACTGGTGACGAGTTAAAGCTCAACACACTGAACTAAAAGCAACCGTTTTCCATCAGCTTCACTTTCTCTCCATAATAATTTCACTAGCACAAGAAACGCGAAAGAGAGATTTTGTCTACTGGTCTGGTCTGGTCTGAATTCAGTATAGTCACTTGTGTGGTTAAACCACAAAACCGGAAGTCAATATAATCTGGAACCGCACGTAATAAGCTACATTTTCTGCTGTTGAACTCTTCAACTCCGAAACTCGACTTGTTTTTTATTTCACGTTTTCCTGATATTACTTTGTAATCCTTACGTTCACGATCTTCAGACGCAAAAACATTCTCATCCACTCACCTAACCATTGCAGTACCATACATGCTTTTTAGCTATATCTCTCTTAGAGTCGTCGTCATCATGACCATCAGACTTTATTGCTATTATTATTATGGCCAGCACCGTGATGTGCCGGACTTTCAACTTGCCCGAAAAAAATTAGTTTCTCCTTTCCACACTTTTTATTTTATTTTTCCAACCTTACAAGCTTTGCTTTACAGAAGAATGTACATATTAGAGTCAGTCACCACATCACACGAACAGCACCAGCGTCATCATCATTATTCAATAAAAAAGCACTGAAGGTGGTGGAGATGATGATGGTACATCCTGTGCTTTTATTTCTTTTCTTCTTGTTCAACTTCTTTACTTTTTTTTCTTAGTAGTCGCAACACACTCAATCTCACTCACATTTTACCTCTCGTCATCTCATTCATTCATTTCATTGAGTCAGTCTAGAGAAGTAATGAGGATTACTGGAGAAAGAAAGAGTTTTGCTTTTTTCGTGTGTTCTTCTCTTCTCTCTCACTTTTCCTGAAGAGCCGGATGAAGATGATGAGTCTTTGAAGCACATCAAGTAATGAAATCCATCAACAGCATCATCTTCTTCGGCACACACAGATACAGACAAGACGCTTCATAACATTTTTATACTGTTACGCTTACGTATTCCACAAGCAGCAACAGTACACAAAAGTACATAAATACACGCAATTTATATAAGTGAAAAGAGAGTGAATTCACCAGATTATACACACATATTTCTTCATTGAATGAGAGAAAATGAGATGATGAGTGATCTTCTTTTTTCTTCAGATACCTTCTTTTTTTCTTTTATACCACTCAACTGTGATCAGAAAAAAAGTGAGAGAATCTTTTTTTTCCCAACTAAAGAAGATGAGAAATTTATTTGATGAATCTTCACCAAAGGGTTTTTACCTTTTTCCCTTCCTTCAATAAAACATACATACTCATGTGCGCCGTAATTATTTTCTCCTTAAAGAGATTCATTCACCTTTTTCCATTTTGTCTCCCCGAAGATTATCTTCTTATTCCGGAAAAAGAGTTTGTAAAAAGCATACAAATTATGTTAGAGTTGAGAAGACGTGAGAAAAATTGTGTTCAATTAACGTAAATGCAGTCTGCTTCGGTTACGACGATGAAGATGAGAAGGGCTATTACCATTTATGCCTGTCTTGATCTCACTCTTACGTATAGCTGTATCTAGTTTTCTCCACTCATATTTTTGTACAGTTATGAATTAATATGAGTTTTAAATTTTGACAGATGGGGTTAAACTCCCAAAAAATCCGACTAAATTGGACAGACAAGCGACTGTTTAGATATGATAATATTTGTAATAAAGTTGATGACATTTCCTCTTTTGTTTTCTTTCAGCATCTTGTCATGTTGAATAACAACTTAGCCAATCAGCACACATTGGAATATTTTCTTCAACGCGGCACGAGGACACACGTCATATTTCAATATTTTTTTAGCACAGAGAAATTCTTTATATCGTTCACAAACAGTACACACACAAGTTAAGTATTATGTCGTTCAATCTATAAAACGAGTAAAGTTTTCGTTTTTTGTTCAATACAACTCTTCAAGACAATTGCAATAAAGAACGGGTGCAGACAGGCAGCGTAAAGCACCAAAAGCGAGACGCGAGAGTAAAAAGCACCCACACTCAACTCACCAAACGACACAGTTCAAGTTTTTTAGCTGTTCCATGAAAGCTGCTCCTTTTCGTACTACTCACTCAGCTCGCTAAACTCACTTTTTCTCTTCTTTCCCCTTCTCTCTCAAAAATTCCACTTCACAAAACGTTGCCTTTCTTCATGGGCTAACATGATGACATGGGCCGCTACTACCTTGTATGTATTTTGTGCTTTGCTCTACCGTTGTTGTGGCTTGCCTAGGGTATGTGTGGTGTGTGGTGGTATAAGTAAGCTTAGTTATTTGCAAAAGCAAAGCAACTCGTTTCTCCTCTCCGCTGCAGTCGATATTTTTCTTATGTTCCTTCCTTCTCACTTTAGACATACAAGAAAAGAAAGAGACCCTGTAAATCTAAAAAAAAGTCCACGCATTCAGCAGTGGTGCTGGTGGTGGTTCTGGTGGTGCTACGACCACTTGCTTCATTTTCAGTTTTCGGTTTAATATAATCAGCATGGTATATATAGTACAAAAGAGAGGCACACAAACATAATAATAATATTCACATTCGCATAGGTATATCGTAGTAGTATCAGTATCGCTTTACTCTTTTTTCCAGTGCATTGCAATGAAAATGGAAAGGAGAGAATAAGAGGAATATTTTGTATCTTCGTGCTTTTCTTTCTACTTTACTCGTTGCTGCTACTTGTTAGTTTAACTTTTACTACAATGACGGACTGAATAAGCCTCGTAGTAGAAATAACATGTCGTGGTGAAATACAAATGTAGCTACTTTGTATATAGCTTTTTTCCTTTTTGCATACACATTCGTGACATGACAATAGTCCATAGTATTTTTTTACTGTTATCGTTTGCCTTTCTTCCTACCTTTTCACTTTACACAGGAAAATATATCGTGCATGCTTAGGATATTCATTCCAATTTATGTTCAATGCATGTAGAATATTCATATTCATAGTCAGGGATAATCATCATAACAATGAATACATATGCTAGAAATATGGTGAATAGCAATACTTGCGTTTTTATTATCAGACATTTCGTCAAATCCAGAAAGGAACGAAAAATTTAAGAATTTCAATCCATTTATATACAGAAATCTCACTAGCAAACAAGACGGCATGATCACTAAACTGGACATTACTTGCTTTACTGCTCATATTCACAAAATAGAAAGAAAATTACGAGCTTTGTAAATGATTCACCAAGTCAATATCAATGTTACTAACCATACATGGATTAGACTGACAGACAGACTGATTTTCGATTTCAAAAAAAAAACTTGTCAATGGTTTTTATAAATCTGCTCGTTTTAAAGCAATTACTAAAGCGAGCCAAGCGAAATTTCATTTTTATTTGGTAGCTTGATGCCTTGATGCAATCAGGTTTTATTTTCTACTTAGGTATTACGTATTTTAACTTGTGAATTAAATTGATATTTTTTAATGGGCTTTCTTTCGCATTGTTTGTTTTTAGCACATAATTATATTCTGTTTTTTTAGATCATACCACCATCATCTTATTCTTTGAGAAAACAAAACGAAATATTTCGGTTACATTTGAAGCAACACCATCGCAAAAGTATAAGCCCTTTTCAGCGCTTGAACTACTTGTTCCTCGAGTCGTTTTGTTTTACTGCACACCAACCATTTCGCTACCTGGTTCCTTCTCTTTCTCTCTCGCTCTTTTTTTTCAAACTTCCAATGATGTTGATGATAGTAAAGTAATGGTAATGGTAAAACTGGCAGGCTATTTCGGTGCATTTTATATATAGAAAAAAATCCATTCTTATAAAAAGAACAAAAAAAACTTATGCTATTCCCACATTTTAGTTTCTGCATACCTATATTACTATCTAGCTATCTGGCCACGGCTAATAACGGTTTTAGACAACAGTTTTTTTTGTCTGGTCTGCTACTGGTGTGTACAAGGGGGTGATGTGGTAGTGGTTATGACAGTATGTGTTTCTTGAGTACACATATTTTGTGTACTTCTATCTACCTACCTATTAATACCACCAATGGTCTACTATTATAGAACTACCATGCTGGCCTACGGCACAATCTGCATTATCATCAACAAAAAAGTCATTCTTGTTTTCTCTTCCCTTTTCTGTCTCTTGTTCCTTTTTTTACTGTAATGGTGTGGTAGCAATGGTCCACGTCCAACATCGTAGATCTGAAAATTCACATGTTAGCCAACATCGTGCATCGCATTTTGTGAAAGGTAGAGAAGAGCACAGTAACAAGGATGAAAAGTGCATTGGAGGGATGTTAACTTAATTATTTCTTAAGCCCAGCGGACTTTCCTATGTCAGCCTTTTTGCCCTTTCCCTCTTTCTTTCCCTATCAATGCTACTTGCTTGCATGTAAGAGGAACAAGAAGTTTTTTTTGCTTTTGGAGGCTAGTTTGTTTGTTGCTTTCACTTGAAACTACTGACTGCGTTGACTTTCTCCTGTGCATTATGAATCTACAATAAGGAATGTAGGCATATATCTGTTTTATCCTGTTGTCTTTCCTATTCTTCTGCTGTTGCTTTTCCTAGTGTGACTACGACCCAAACTAGTGTACTGACTGATTGTGAGTGAACACACAGCCAAAAAGAAGAAAAGTACCATGAAAAAGTTTTTTGTTGGGTTTGGTGGGTTGTTCAGGGACAAGAACAAGAATGAACTGCTGATGATTCAAAAAGCAAAAAAAAACTGAAAGGAGCAACAGCATCTCCTGTGCGTAAAAACCTATCTTTTGTGTAGACTTGGTTGGTGGTGTCTGTGTAGCTCCTGAACAACTTGCCATTTTTCTTGCTGTTTCCGGCCTTTTGTTTGCTTGTATGTCTGCTGAGTTTTCTCGGTAGTGTGGCGTTGTCTCTGATGATTTTTGTGTTTGATAGTGGAGATGAACACAGCTCACTACGATATAAGAAGGCTAAGACTTGACAGTTTCGGCCTCTCTTGTGTCTGATATGTGATGTGGATAAAACGGTATGCATCTATAAGGTGTAGTTGTAGTACGGTTATACATATATTGGGCAATGGAATTTTATAGGTCACCATCACCGTACACGTTATAAATCAAGGGACTGATTTCTTTTGAGGAAAAAGAATAGAAGGATGAAGCTAGACAATGTAATACCTTTTATCAAATAATGGAGCTTGGGGTTTTCCAGAGAAAATGAACAAAAAATACGTAAAAATCTAACAGAAGTACAAATACAAAATGACATATTGTTTTATTGCTGGTTGGAGCTTGATGGATCCACTGGTTGGAATGGAGAAAAGGAGGAGTGTATCAGTAGTCAACAAAACGACGAAGAAAAATGTAGCCAAATCCAATCGGGGGAAATCTGAGACAAGATAAAAGTATGTAGTGAACACATATGTACATTAAAGTGTCTTTCGAAGTAGAGAAACATTTGATATTTAGATGAAGTAACATTTTCAAGAAGCTTTTACTCTTTTACTACAACATCCATGCAAATAAACTAGACATGGAGAATGGAAACGTTCCTTCACAAAGAAACTAAAGAAATGAAGACAGTTGTGGAAAAGACAACTTCAAAGAAGATATATTCATGCTTTTTTCTTCTTTAGATGGATTTATGTTGTAACTCTGCTTTCTGTGTTGCAAGTCAAAAGTTTCAAGATCTCTCATGTAGATTCCTTAATTTGTGATTTAACGTTATCATTACGTCGGACTGTCTGTCTGTCTTGGAAGACTGGTTTGGCATTTGAAAGCTATTATACTATATTTAGCGCTACTTATTCACTCTGATTACTTGCGGTTTATATCTTGAGTACTTCAAAGAATTTTTAAATAGACTATACAAACGTAAGACATTTTATCTAAGTACGGAAAGTATGATGATTCCAGCCAAGTTGAGGTTGATGATGAAAATAAATGCTTCTGGCTTTTCCCTAGAAATCCAACTCATCTTAAGTGTTTGTTTGACATGTACTTCTTTTTGGTTTTGCTTGTTGAACTTTTTGTTTCATTCAGTTGGAGTGAACGTAAATACATTTGTGTTGTAAGGACTATAAATTCTCTAGTATTGCCTCCTTCACTTTATGTGATAAACGCCATTCTTAATATTTTTGTACTTTAGCTACAAGAACCAGAAACAAGAGCAGTAGCGACAAAAAAGGAAAGACAGACTAATATTCTATCTAAGTAGAGAGAGTATGATGAGCTGACGGATGTACAACCGCATTGTTGTTATTAATAGTTTTTTGTGACTATGTATCTGATAATTCACCTGTATTATTTATGTAAATGAGAAAAAGTGTGTGGAATTAATTTCCTCAGATATTTTATGAAAGCGTAACAGTATACCCAGCCATAATCTAATATATATTTATGGATATAAGTACGTCTCACATATTTATGCCTTCGGTCGTGTTTTCTTCTGTACATAATATTATCAGATATAACACTTAACCAAAGTACAGTTCTTCTAATGTACTTCTGCAATAAATAAGTACCATACATTTTGGGCGAAAACAAGTCCAGAGTGGATATACCATGATTTTTTTGCTGATTTGGCTATCGCACATACTTTTGTTATCCAAGTACTTATTTCATCTCGTCTGGAGATGTACTTTCGTTTAAACTACATAGAAAGTCATATTAGTAGTGAATTTATGTATCTGGTCTCGTTTTAAGGGGCCAAATTGTGTGCCAATTTTTCTCTCAGAAAGCAAAAGAAAAATGAAAGAAATGTGTTTACTTAACCTTCTCTCTCTAAAGACTTTATTGTTACAATGAACCATTAGACAGAATACATGTACATATGCTATATATGTACATAACAACACATATTTTATGTACATCGAGTGTCATTTCAATTTTGCACATTATCCTTTGATTGGATTATTTGGATCCATTTTTCTTTAAGTTTTCCTTTTAGTTTTAAATTGAGTCAATGGGAATCCTAAAATCCTGCACTATATTTAATGTATGTTCAATTATATTATAAAATGTGTAGAATTTTTCCTCCTTGCAAACTTAAACAATAAACTAAATAACTACACAGAGGTAAACAATACGAAGTGTGCGAACGAATGTTTGCTTGATGTTGGTATTCGCACGAATGTTCCATTCTTTAAACTACGAGTTCATTTTTACTAGGTGGGATATGTAGACAATTTTAAACAGTTGCTTTGCTGAAATTGTTGTGGGGGGGGGGGAGGAAACGAGTATAAGATAAAGACGGAAAGTAATATGAATGGAATGGGACAAGTCAGTTTAGCTGAGTAAGATGTAATGGAAAAAGGATAAAAACTCTCTCGTTGTCTTACAAGGATGTTCTCGAGTGAAAAATGCTATTTCTTAAATTTGACTGAAATTGTATAGCTTTATGTTGTATTCTAGTTTTTTCAGTCTGGAAATACACAACTGTGAAGGCTTAGAAGCTTATGTTGGCCACGAGCGTCATACTTAGCAGAGAGGGAAGTGAAGCTGCCTGCTTGCGAATATGCTTTCGCTCTCTATTTTCCGTCCGGATTAAAAGGAGGCAGTGGTGGGGATGAGGATATAGTGGTATGAAAAAGTGGTGTGTGTCTACTTCTTTGCAGAATAGTCAAGAATGCAAAAGGGAAAAGGGCGAAACGGAGGAGGATGAAAAACGAATGGCATGAATTACAAGAAGTGAAGAAGAAGAGGAAAAGGTCTCAGAGGAATTAAATTCAAGTGGAAAGAGAAAAAAAAGTACTACCACCACATCATTGTTACAATTTAAGAGGAAAAAAAGATGAAAAACAACAAGGATAGAATTTGAATATAGGCGTCTTTAGTTTTTTAGTATGGTGATGTGTGGTGTATATTAAGGAAATGAAACAAAAATTACAATGAAAAGGGACAAAAAACTAAACGCATACTTATTTATCACTGGTTGAGTTGCGAATGTATCTAGTTGAAATGAAAAGAGAAATACTGAACAACCATTACATTACTTGGTGTGTTTATACATTACGGTTAATAAGAAGATTTCTAAATTGAGCAGAGGATTCCAACTGGGGGTCAGGAAGGTCTCCAAGATTCGGATGTGGATTTAAAGTCGTGTGAGGAGTGGGTGACGAAGTTGACAATGATATCGTTCGTGGTAAATATATCATTGGCCTGGCACAAACATAGATATTCCGAGCCAAAATCCGATGATTCATATAAGTATGTTTTAGGGAGCAGAGGTAATATGGTAAAAAGGATCATATTTTGGAATTTGCAAAGTAAACATGTAAGTGCTCAGATCAACATTTTTGAAGAATAACAGCATCGCAGCGGAGATACAATAAAAAATAGTATAATTTTTTACATTATGGATATCCCGCTCTCACACAGATTTTTTCGACATTTTTTTGTTGTTCAGTAAAGCGCTGGCTGTTCAACTACTATAATACTAGTTGAATGGAAATGGCATTGTAAATAATATGGGGATATGGTACAACTGGTGTAATGGTGATGGTACTTATGACCATGCCACTATATGTCACTAAAGCTATTTTACAATAAAAATGTTCTTTGATGTCATAAATTTTTTTCTTACATTTAGCATCCCTATAACATTTATTTTGTACATAATACGCAAAAAATAAGAATAAAAATATACATGTGCAACCAGCCGTATATTATTTATACGTGTTTCGTAAGTTGGGATTTATGGCAATAATGCATAAATGTATTTTCCAAACCAACACCACCACCATCGCCCCCGAACCAAACCAGAAAGCAAGATGACTTTACCGTAAGAAAGTGTATTTTGTAATGGCGCATAGTAAGTGGAGAAAGTGAATCGAAATAAATTGTAGGGTATTGTACTTTACTTCGTTTTCATGCTTGTCGTTAACATGTATAAGACGCAAAAAAATTGCACACGGTAGACTATTCTAAACTGACATATCTTCTTAAGAGAGGGAAAAGAGACATTCAATAATACTCAATAAAAATAATATCGAAAGAAATCGAAATGTAGTTTTTTGGATTCCTTTTCTTCATATTCAAAATACGAGATTTAATGTTCCCTGCAACAAGGCATATCTAAAGTCGAAATTCACTGCAACATAACGACTTGGATATGGAAACATGATCACACAAAGTGGGTAACTGGCTTCATCCTCTCAGAAATAGTTTTTTTTTCAATTGTAAAGCATGCCTTTTAAAAGGCCTTTAACAAAACTGTTTTTGGCTTGCCGTTTTTAAAATGGTCATTATAAAAATACTCTGTACCACCAGACTACTTCTTCATTTTGTGGAGCACATATATCCTCCTCTCAGTGTCCTCTTTCTCCGAAATTTCAAAGTGTTTCTTGTCTATCGTGTTTGTTGGACAAAGTCATTTCTATGCATAAAGGCGGGTGCAGAAGAAGAGAATGAAAGAATAAAAGACACCCCATTTCACTGACTAGAGAAAGTGAAAAGCGAGAAACTAGGACAAATACAACAATATATTATTACGTGTAATCATACAAGTGCGCCGAGTGGGACGATGGGAGCCCTTTCTCCCTTCCCCTTCCTAAACCAACTCAAGCAGGCAAAATATTTTACATTTTAGTAAAATAAAATAGTTGTCTGATGCTGATGTGATGTGTTATATATGTATATGTACTGTTAGCAGTGGTAGCAGAAATAGAAATTCGTTCGTTCTTAATATTCTCTTCAACAAACCAGTGAAGCAAAGCACAATTCAAACAAAAAAGCAAATAGATAGATAGACACAGACAGACACACATTCTCAAGTCCCAAGTCTCAACGGAGATAAAAAAGGAAAGAGGAGAAGAATAAGATGGAAAACTCTCCTTCTCTGTACCTTCGTCGCTACTGTAAAGAGGCTGTAAGCTGCAACAGTAGTGTCCGTTCATTTTGTTTCATAACGTACGGAGAGTTGGAGAGTATTATTCTCTTTCCAAACAAACGAAATATTTCTATTACCTTTTCCCACTCATTTAAAACTATTTCCCATTTTCCGCATAAAAAATCTCTCTTAAGATGTCCATGTCCATATATAACACGAAAAGAGAATGATAGCATCAGTAGCAAGCTTTTGGAGCATAAAAAGATGGGATGGTTGTATGATGATTCCTGAAAAGAAAACGAGAGATGATGCGATCATGTTACCTTCTTTTTACTTATTTTTCTACTTCATCCTCCTCGTCTTCATCCAATATTCAACTTAAAAAACGATATTTAACTGTGCATTGTACTTGTGTGTATGTCTCATAGTTTTACCAACACTATTATTATGTGCATGTTTTAAAATGGGAAAATGCATTTGAGTGGAAAGTGAATAGATAGCATAAAGTTTTTCTTACAAGAAGAGTGAGCAAAGCGTAATAATAAAATATAGAAAAAATGCCTACAAGCCTCACGTTCAAATTTTTTTCGAGAACAACATAAAAATGGTAAAAAAGGAGTTGTCGAGAGAATCCATAACACAGCACAGTCCTGCCATTCCATATTATCATGCCACATTCACGTCCACATCACCACACCTTATTTAAAAGAATTGAATGGCAAAATGGCAATAGTTTTGTGTTAAAGCTGCAGCAGTGGTAGCGGAAGAAGAATAAAGTGAATAAAAAGGAGAAAGAGAGAGGTAAAACACGTCATTATTATGTGTTCCTTGTGGTCAAATTAACCTTCGCCTAAAATAAAGCTGTATATTATACAGGCAATAACAGATATACCATTATCATTATTATAACAAGAGATATCATTCATAGTCATAAGGAAACAAGACTATACTATATGTATAGGTACACATATACTTTCTCCATTTCCTCGGTTGCTTCTTCGTCTAAAATGTCGTGTCCCATGGCGAACGCCGTATATATCGTCCCCTTGTGAAACGCCAACATAATCTATGGACACGACCGCACACCACTACTACCGCTATAAGTAGTAATATCAGTGGCTCCAGTGCAGCAAGCAAAGCAACAGAAAAAAGGAAATAACAAGCAAAAGCAAAAACTATAATGATCATCTCTACAAGTAGTACATGATGATCATTGCCGCTGTTCTAGTTCTAGAAAATGGTACTTTCATATATATTTTATAGATAAAGTTACCTATATTCTTTTTCCCACCCATTTTTTTGCTAAGTGAAACCTGAAGTAGAATTGGAATATATTGTTTTTCTTTCCTTTTTATGGTATACTTTACTCAAACGATGCATTACGTTACGTACTCCTTCTCTATTTTAGAAGCATCAAGCCCGGCGGCAACCTTAATTTCTCAAAAGATAAGATTTGCCGGCACCACAACCACCATCCTCAATTTCACCTTTTTAAAAAATACGTACAATATTTTTTGACTCCCATCTTCCTTCTTCTCCGCTCTCTTTATTAGGATTCTCGGAATCCTATTGAAAATGCAATGTACGTATAGTGTACGTTGGTTCCGTGTGTCCGTCCGTTTGTCCGTCCGTATACTCTCTAACTTTTTTATTTATAGGAATTTTTGAATTCTGTTTTCACTAATCGATTA